>JAACJN010000112.1:0-143586 GCA_013368555.1 Collybiopsis confluens | reverse complement strand
TACACAGAAATATAATACAATTCCTAATGTTGATTACGCTTCTTCTTGATCTTACTCTTCTTGGGCCCAGGAGGGGCTGGTTTCGCCGCTTGAATTTCCTCGTCCAAGAGCCCGACGGCAGAGATATCATCAAAAGTCTCAACTTCATCCACCGCCTTCCTATCCTCACCTACCCAACCCGGCCATTGATCCGCATCAGCGCCAATGTCATCACAACTTTCCGAAGTGGATACATCTTCACCGCGCGAATTAATAGACGGATCGTCTACGGGGTTTGAAAGTTCACGAGGCGAGATCGGCTGAGAGATTTGATGAGATGGCTGGATGTTTCGCGAGATAAAAAGTCCTCGTCCTCTTCGTCAAACTCGAGAGGGACAGAAGCAGCAATAATGTTGTCCGAACTAGTCGGAAGAAGTTGTGGAGATCGAACCTTATTGACCTCTCGTCTTAATCGGCCTAGACTTTCACTCATTCCATCTCCCAAGCCTGACATGGTTCGGATGGGTATCGAGTTTCTGAATGACCGGGTTTAGTTCCCGGGGTTCCATTAGGGAACATTGGTAGCACTGGCTGAGCAGGAGCATAATCGATGCCTCCTGACAGAGCCGAAGCCAGAGGCTCATCGAAAGAAGAAGGTAGGTGACGGCGGTCTCGATGAACAGTAAATCCGCGCCCTTCGACAAAGCTTTCACTGTTGCCTGTGGGATAAGCACTGACTTCCACGCCTTTGCGGACTTCAATCTTGGTTCCAGAAAGGTCGAATTGATATCGCCGGATAGAAGCATGGTAGTCTTCTCCGAGAGCACGGAATGAAAATTGATGGGAAAGATAGATGGAACGAGAATGACGCGAGTAGATTTAGAATGTGTGGAAAGTTCGGCCTGCGCAAGCCAGCTGTGAACAAGTATCAGAACTTCAGATTATGCTAGTGAAAACCACGTTTTACTTACTTCATTTGACCAGCGCCGCCTTTTCTTCCTGACACTCTTTCTAACACACCTTTCTTCTCAGACCAATCCTTTCCTCGGCGCAAACTCCACGACACAATGGTATTTTCCCGACCAGCCAATTCACCAGTCCCGCCAGAGACTTGCGGGGCTCCGACTCCGACTCTTTGCACGGGGGGAGAAGTACTGGGAGATGACGAAACATTCGGACGTCCGCCGGCCATATTGCCTGGAAGCGATTTGCTCACTGCAATAGAGCCAAAACTCGCTGCAAGTATCGAAGCTCCATCCTTGGGCTTGACTTGATTTCGCAAGTGACACGTTTCAGCGATAAAATACCATCTGTTGGGTCAAACACGAGTATGTCTTGATGATTTCTCGTGCGACCATTAGGGCTCAGCTGCGGTCGGGGGGAGATCGACATTGTATCAGATCGCGTCGAAGGCGAGGATGACATGACGGTGTGATTGGAGTTGACACTACCGTATGAATGGGGATGTTGATTCGTAGGCTGTAAGCGGGGTGAGGTTAACGGAGGAAGGAGATTTGGAGGCAGGTGATGTTCGGCTTCGATCGAAGACTCGAGGAAAGTAAACACCAATGGCACCCTGGGCTGTTCAGGAGTAGGATGCCTTGATACCCGAAGTCGAATGAGGGGGATCAGGTCGCTCGGCATGATAGGCTAGTGATGAATCAATCCGTCAGCAACTTGGAGAGTAAGAGAGAAACTAAATTTTTTTTACCAATTCTGAGATATTTCGGACCCGGCCATCTACGTGGCTTTGAACATCTGCAGGCCCACCATAAGGATTGAGAGCAAAGACGTGGACCGTTCTCTTTCGTGTTCCAAATGCCAGCCATCGACCATCCGAGGTCCAGTCAGCAGACTCAATGACAGCGGGAGTTTGACCTCGACGGAGGTTATAGACATGCAGCGGTGACACTTCAGATGCCTTCTGAGAAGGGAGGGGAGAAGACCTAGGAGCTTAGACTGGTCATCTGGCTCACTTTCATCTTCGAGCTCAGCTATCCGTGCAAGAGGGTCGCTCTTGATCTCGTAAACTTGGACAGCTCGACCGTCTCTAGGGGCAATTAAAAGGGATGTTCCGCTTGGTGAAAACCAGATACTAGAGATGGGTTGCGACTTTGAAGCGACAAACTGCATGACCGTTGCCGGCTTTGCCTTTGAGGCTCGTGTCGGAGAAACGATAGGAAGCAGATCCAGTACCGTGACATGATAACCACTCTCTGCAGTCGGGATCGCGCGAGGAGGTACAAACGGGCGACGGTTAGATTCGGCGCCTTCTTGACCAACGCCAGCGGTCTTGCCCGCGTCGTACCCTTCTATTGCCGTTGGACCAATTGAGCTCGTTGAGTATCGACGGTTACGCTCCTCGGTCGCAGATATCGCGGCAGGTGCACTCCGGGAGAAGAAGCGATTCGCTAAACCACCTACCTTGCCTCCGCTACTGGCACGTCTATTTAAATTCGAGCCCGAGTCAGTGGCAGCGGCCACGGCGCTCTTGTACGCTAATCCTCCCAAGGTTTTCATCCCACTGAGAACACTTCCTCCCACCTTGAGAGCTGCGTTGCTCACATCGGCTTGGCTGAGTCCACCTAGGGCCCCAAGAGCACTGCTAGCACCTCCCGGATTTCCCAGACTGGCTAGTTGTGCACTGAGCGATGACCCAAATGCAGACGCTGTGGACACTGCTGCATTAGAAAGGGTTGAGGAAGTTCGCAGTTGCACTCCGCTAGATGCCGGATGACCATGTCCTTCAGGAAGCGAAGCATATGCCAGAAGACGACCCGAAACGGCGAATATGGGCGCGGGGAGAGGAATAGTTTCAGGTATCGTCATGGATGGATCCGCGGGTGGAAGATTATACCCATGCTCGCTGGCCCGCCTTGGATGAGCATAATCCGATGTTCGTCCACCGGGATATCCCCTGGCTGCGTCGAAAGAAGTAGAAGAAGGATATGAAGAAGAATTGGAGGAAGAGCGGTCTATGGTTGATAATAATACATTATTGCGTTCTGAAATGCGATTGCTGTTGTTATTGCTGTTGTAATTGTCATTGAAATGGTCGTTATAACCGTTATATATACCGTTTACTATGTTCGAAGTGGTTTCCAAAAAAGAATGACGTTGAGAAGTTGAATGTGAGGTAGATAGACCGTAGGAAGACGTGTGAAGTTTGTGACAAAACGGTATGAGGTCGGAGGAGGTGATGTGATACAAGAGGTCGAAAGTTGTCGAAGAGAGAACGTGCAATGAAGGAGGGACCGTGGTACTCTAAAGAGAAAATTTCAGCTCCTTGTAAGATGTAGGATGTGAAAGTATGTAAACGCGCTTACAACAACGACGAAATCGTTACCGACTTCGAATCGGCCGCCGCCTGTAGCAAGTCCGGGAAGACGGATCCTCTTGGTAACACCATGCTCGGAGAACGAGTATATCAGCAAGAAGCAGTGATTATCCGCGGCAGGATCCCTGGAGACCTCTTCATCTTCTGCAGTAAGCAGCACAGAGTCAGAGGCTTCGTCCACAGGATCTCGCTTCTCCTCAGTCGGAGTCACACTTTTATGTGAGAGAGATATGAGTTGCAGTGGAAAAAGCGAGAAATTAATGCTACCTACAGTATCCCCACTAAAGTGTCGCATTTATCTTCAATTGACCCCGGCAGAGATCGAGAGATAACACCAGCATATTCGATGACACTGTCGGACGTAATCTCACCAGGAGTGGGCGTCGCGGGTATCGACTCATCATCAACAATGAGCTGTCGCACAGACTCTGCCGTCAGATTAAGGACTTCAGATATTGATCCAAGGTCGGTACAGTCCCATATCTGTAACCCAGCAGGGTAATAAGAGAGGAAAAGAAGTCGCCTGAAATACGACAAAACGAAGTCAGCTTGAGACTA
The DNA here is from genome assembly GCA_013368555.1 of Collybiopsis confluens. Classification (NCBI taxonomy): domain Eukaryota; kingdom Fungi; phylum Basidiomycota; class Agaricomycetes; order Agaricales; family Omphalotaceae; genus Collybiopsis; species Collybiopsis confluens. The sequence continues at coordinate 139,712 of JAACJN010000112.1, read as the reverse complement.
CCAACCTAAATCGGTTGCAGACACGTACCGTCCGTTAACACCATGGTCCCAACGCGCCGAAACAATTGAATCACCTTCGTCCGGGGCTCCATTGATACTAACAGGAATAGCTGATATGGAACGTGCACGACTAGAAGCGCCTGCAGATGATTCGTATTGGGGAATCCGCTGAGCTTGTCTCCCAGGTTCAGGTTGAGCCATAGCTCTAGAAAGGGCAGAACTACCTCGAGTCGTGGGTTGATCGAACTGCGGCGCACGGTGAGCTGGTGCACGACTAGAAGCAGCTGATGATCTGGCTACATCCCCGTGCGCGACCCCACGAACCGTATCACTGAGTCCATGCTTATCGTCCATGGGTAATCCATAGCCATAACCAGTCGACGCCCTCTTCGACGGGCGAATGGTGCCTTCCATACCCATCTGCTGCGAGTCAGAATCTAGATTTATCGACAAGTCGTTGACTGTGCCACTGGTGCGGTCCTCGCTGGAATAAGCTCCTTGGGGGCACGATCACCCGACTCGGTAAATTCGACTTCTTGGGGCGCCGACTTTATCGTCCGTGTTCGAGCGCTGGGAGTATTGACATAGGGGTCTCCTCCCCCACCGGCACTGTCGCGAGTTTCGATATCCATTACACGTGAATTTGAACGAGAGATTGACGTAGGTGAAGCAGCGTCGAAGGGGTTTGAGTACGAAGGAAATGGGGCAAGAGAGAACGGTGAAGCATTGAGAGTACTGGGCCCAGGCAGATTATCTGCTTCCGGAGAAAAGCCATGTTGTCTAGCCGCACTGGTGACAAAAGGAAAATCAGTATCACCGAATGGATCAAACATGTTTTTGCCTCCTAGAGGAGGGAAAGAATGCAAACGAGGAGAGATGGAGGAGGCGGAAGAGGTAGAAGAGAGAGAAGAGCCTGCCTGAGGCGAGGTGGGAGGAGTTGGTAAAGAAGAATGGTGTAAGACAAGCCGTGAAAGGTCTGGAGGGCGTAACATAAAGGGCGAGAAACAAAGGGAGGACAAAATAGCTGTGTACTGTTCTTATAACTCGCCGTGACTTCTGGCACGCTACCGCTATACAGTCTCCGATACCATCAACTAGTCTTCCATGACTATACACGATACACGTGCATCCCATACCTGCACAACAGCAGTAGCCCATGCCTTTACGGGTCATGGAATCACTCCCCCAAAATAATTCAACACATAAGCTTGGAAAACCGCCGCGAAAAAGTCAATTCGATGTCGAACGAGTCAGAAAGGAATTCAACTCCGCAACCGAACAGGTTCGTGTTCCCATGATAAGAAGAATGTCACGCCAAAAGCCATTCTCGAACCGCACGTTCCGCGAGAAGCAAGTAAAAAGAAACAAGCTTTGATAGAATCCAGGGGTGATAAAACATCAAAAGATACTCACATTGAAGCAAGAATAGGAGAACGAAGTGGTTCCGCGACAGACACAGAGTCCTCCCGCAAAAGCGCCAAAGGCAGCGCTGGCTGGGGCTGGTGCAGGGCGGGCGAATGTGATGCTTCAGGCAGCGGGGGAGTAGGAAGAGAGTGAGGGGGCAGAGAGCGTTCTGGCTGCAGATCCGGAGAAATATCGACCAATGATGGAAACTGAGCGACATTGACATCGACTGGACTCGGGCTCCAGTCTGACACCTCATTTCCAGCACCTCCCCCTCTAGGGTTCTGCTTGCTCCTAGTACTGGAACGCCCTACTCCATCCTCGCCACTGCTGCTGCTCGTCGAATCATCTGACAAAGATGAGGGGCGAAACGCATCGGGTGAAGGGCGAGAACTGGGAGTTGGCTGCTGATAGACATGTGTAGAGTTATGCTGTTTGTTTCGTCCATTTCTTGCGTATCTCGAGGGCATGAATTAGGTTGTTATCAGTAAAGTTGTAGCGTAAGAGGCGGGTTGGAGATAAGAAAGCAAAGCAATAAATCGAGAATGTCCTTTGAAAATGAAATAGATATAATGAAGATTTATGCAACTAAATGCAAAATCTGAGAGCAGTTGGTGTGGGGGTTCGCGTTTGAGACCGTAACTAGCACAGAGGTAAAAGGACAAGTCAAGTCTAAAGTGACTCGGACCAGGCAGGCACTCCGTCACCAGTCATCCAAATTAGGCAATCTATGGTCGGATCAAACTCGCTGGGGGCTCTCACTCAGTAGGCTCTAGCTTATAAAAATTATCCAACATCCTTCATCATTTGTTCGTCAGTGGGGCACTACTCGGAACATGCAATTAACCTATTCAAAAACCGGCAGCTGTCCAGTACTTTACCCACTTCTCAATCACTGGCTCGTCAAGCCGCTCCAGTTTACTCATCCTCTCACTCAGCCTCTCCACATTCTTCGTGCTCAAGGGGGTGAGGCCAGCGCTTTCGTACCCTTCTAGCCTATCCTTCTTCAGAGCCTCGTCAACGGTCACCTGTGCTCTATAAAAGTCGACAAGTTTGATAGCGGGCTATTATGGTATGTCAGCAATGATTCTATTTCTATTGAACAGAGCGCACGCCGCTTACCACATTATTGAAGTCGGCTTCAGTGGGAGATTTAGCATAGTCTTCGACCTTGGCAAGCCACTGTTTGTATGGCACAATTCGAAGTGCATCCGGAGCAAGCTGCTTTTCTCGAATTAGGATCGTACGCAACTTTTGAACCACAGATGTCCAAGGGACGGGGCGAGGATGAACGACATTGACTGCCATAGGAGGTCGCTCCGTACTAAAACCGACATCAAGTAGGGCATCGGATACAGCATCCATGGGAATCCAGGAGACGACCCCAGTGGCGTTAGGGAGCATTCCGAGCGCCAGACTCGATTTCACGATAATAGGGACCCAATCACTCGTTGCCCATGCCCCGTTAGGTTCTCCGCCGGTAACTTGACCAATCCTGAATGAGGTCGCTTGAAGGTTACTTTTGGCCAAAATCTGTTCACGGGGTACCGTTAAAGGATGCTTGATTGAAAGATAGATAGCATGCTCGTACCCGTTCAGTGACATATTTGCTTTCTCCATAACCACCACCAACAGCATATTGGGCATCCATGACCACCTCTTCAGGATAAGCACCACGTAATCGTGCATTCCAAGACTGGGTCGAACCAATGGAAGACGTGAACAAGAAGCGGAGGCTCGATCCCCGCCGTGTGGAGCGCCCAAAGTCCATCAACGAACGGGATCCCTTGACATGCGACTCGAAACTTGCCAGGGAAAGGTTAAAGTCGAGCCTCCACGCGTTATGAATGATCATTGTCACTTTTTCGCGAAGCTATATTCATAAAGAAAACGTTGAGAACGGGACACTCGAACTGAAGAAATTCGACTAGGCTGACCTCGCTCAGTTGCTCGTGCAACAGCCCAAGATCATCATGCGAGGTCTCCCCCTCTAGAAATACCAACTTGGGAGAACTCAGCAGAGACACATCGAGACCTTTGTCTTCGAACCTATCCCGGTGCCGGTCCATCATCGAAGCTGTACTCGAAGGCCGATTCAGAGTATAGACCCGTTCCACCTCTTGCTTTGCGAGAAGGGACTCTAGCATCTGGGCACCGAGATTACCAGTAGATCCGGTCAACAAAATGCATTCACGAGTCCTAGACTCTTCGGCTGCGGTGACGGGCGCCGATATTGGAAGGTCCAAACCTTGAGAGTATTTTTCAATCATTTCTTCGATGGCTTGCTCGTGGCTCTTTTGCAAACTCTCGGCATTCGGATTCGAGATGAAGCCCGCGATGGAACGGGCAAGTAATTCGACTGTCGGATGACTATAAACCAAAGCTTGGGAGATGTCTTTGGCAACAGCGGTAATAGCGGGGTTTTGAGACTTGCGCAGGGCACTGACTATACGAAGTCGTAGGATGGTAGCGGCAAGACTTTAAAAGATGAAGGTTAGAAGAAACGCTCGCAGAGAAAGAGGTATAGAGCCTGCCTGTCAAATCCATTCTCGAAAAGATCATCCGTTGGTTCGAGAGCTCTGCCAGAGAGAAGGTCGACGACGTGGCTGAGGAGCCAAGCTTGCAGATCTTGTTGTCCCCAGCTCTCGGGTGGCTCAACGTCGCCTGCCCCTACACTAGAGGCTACTGTCTCGTATCTAAGCCAATTTCACAATCAGCATCACGATATGGATAAGAAAAAGTCGGGGCAGCACTGACAGTTTATCGATCTCAGCGGAATATAATGCGATCGCAGCCTTTCTGGCTATTGTGCCTTTGCCCACACGCGGAAGTGGCTTTTCAACGGTGGTGAAAATAATCATTTCCTTATAAATCCTCGAAAATGCTGGCGCTATTTTGTCTGCTTCTTCAATGACAGGCCTAGTAAAAAGCGTCAGGACCTCGCCAGTAAGACTGAGCGGGTTAGCCGACATACCATAATAGATTGCGTAGTTCGGTAATCTGAGCTTCGTCTGCGTTCTCGTGCAGCTCGTGAGATGGCGTGAATTCGATGAGGATGCCGGGTTGGTCGCGTTGTCTCCCGAACATCACAGCTCCCTGAACACTGCCGTCCAAGGCGTTAGTAGAAGTGTTGAAATGAAGTGCAAGAACGTACAGTGGACTGGCGGTGATGATCGCTTCAATCGGTGCAGGTACCGTCTTCTCTCCTGAGGAATGAATGATCACGTCATCAACGCGTCCGACGCTGGAGGGTTTTGAGAAACCATACGGTACAGGGCAAATGGGCAAAGACGTACATTTTCCACAAGCTTGGGATAGTCGGATGAGGCTCGAATATGTCTGAAGTAGCATAACTAAAACAGTTCGTTAGAGAATGCACAACTCTGGCCTCCAGCACCGTATTGCTTACCCTTTTACATCGGAGAGATTTTGGACAGCAAGGTGATGCCGGTCTGTTTCCTGTTATAATCATTATCTAGTGAATAAAGCTATCTGGCAGCGTCAAAAGAACCAGGAATTTACCAAAATTTGCGCCTCAAAAGTTCCGTCGCCCTGTGGAGACCATCTTATTTTGGTTAAATCGGAGAACTCAAGATACATCCAGGTCTTCGGATCGATTCTCAACGTCGTCAGTACGCCGAATTCGGTGCCTCCGTATGCAGTGGCAATATTAACTCCGCGAGAGATAAGATTCTCTCCTATTGCATGGGCAAGAGGTCCGCCGCCGTAGGTCTGTATCGAGGAAGAAAAAAAGTCACCACTACAATGCGGATGGGCATGGATAGAAAGGCGGGCTTACAACGATGTGCATTGTTCGTAATATATCTACTGCTCCTTCCGATTGAGACCAAGTATGGAAGAAAGTAGGAAGTGCGGTCACGGAATCGCATTTGGTAGCCTTGGCGCACTCGAGAACTGTTTCTGGAGTGCCCAGCTGTGGATTAGCCTCCCGACTGGTGACTGTCGGTGCAAAGACAGCGGTAGTTATAGGGGCATAGAGGGGGAGCAGCATGTGCGCACAGAGGCCCATCATATGGAAGCTGGGAAGTCCGATTGCGCCTACAGTGAAAGAAGGTTTGACGGCTTGAAGCTTGCGAAGATCGTCAATGTATGCTTCAAACTTTTTTTAGTACGATACCCCATGCTAATTAGATTGAAAGCTTACTGAGGGCAGCATCATCCTTGAGGACTCTATGAGTAAAGCCGATGGGCTTAGGAAGTCCAGTGGATCCTGAAGAGTGTAAATAGACCGCCATAGAACTATTGTCCGGGGTGGGAACTGCAGGTATGGGCGTAAAGGGATCATCGACTGTTTCTTTTCCAAGCCTGGGATAGATCTCTTGGAGAGAAGGTGCTTCAATGATCCTGCTGGGATCAACCTTGTAAGACGGATCGGCCGCCTTGAGCTCCGCTCGAAGTCCTTGCAGAACGCCGGACAGTGTCGTTTCTGTGATAACTAGCTTTCGAGCAGACGTTTTCTTGAGCAAATTGTAGATCGCGACGGGGGAGTTCCTTGGCGATATGGGAAATGGCTGGGAAAAACCGTCTTTGAGCTAAATCGTAAAGAGAAAGGTTTTCAATCTATACTTACCACGAGACCAGCCTTGATCATTCCAACAATCAAAGCCGAGTATACGATAGTGTCGAGGTTGGCAATTACACCGATAACGTCTCCAGGCTGAGTGCTACTTCGTACGTAATCGCCAGCGCGATGGCAGGCCCTGACATACTCGAGCATGGAAATTTCTGTGACGCCGCCAGCACCGTCAGGGAATACGAAGACGGGGTAGCTGGGGTTGTGTTCGAGGTTGAAGTCGAGGACATCCAATATGTTGAGTTGAGAGTTCAGACTGAGCTCAGGATAGATGATTTTTGTGGAGGCCATTGTGTATGGTTCAATCGTTCAGCTGAGCAGGGTTTTATATGCGCAAAGAGAGGCCAAAAGCCGGTTCTCTGTGTGCCAATACATGCCTTGGTAGAATGGTATGACGATAACGTTCCGAACAGAGTGAACTGTTGATACCGGTTCTATACCGGAGTGCAGGTGGATCAATAAATACAACGTCAACCTACGGTGGCCAAATGAACGGGCAGGAGTGGAAGGAATGGGAAGTTTGGTGAGTGAAATGACACATTTGGACCGGGCCGAGCCTCAAGCGAACGTTGCCCGGAAGTTCTGCACTATGTAGTCCGGATCCGATGCCAACGCATTTGTATTTCAACCTTAGTACTAGCCTTGTAAACATATCGGACTAACCAGCGTCGGTTTTTACTTTTTCTCGACCAATTCTCAGGTAATTCGGGTTTGCGCAGATCCTGTTGATGGGAAAACAAAGTTTTGAACGAAGATGTAGACTGACATATAATAAGGTCAAGGTCAAATGCCGGCCATTTTGAACTCTGGAAGAGGAATTGTTGGCTCTAAAGGAAAGGAAGGAGGAAGTCTTTTACACGGCATAGTCCACGAACTGAATGCTAGTTTCCAGAGACTATCCAAACGTGATTTCCAACACCAACGCTTCTTCTCAGACATCCCCAAAACTTGGCAATAAGATGCCTTTGGAGATAGCCGAGTGAGAGGACCGGGCTCTGCGTTCCATCAGCGCTCGCAATGGCTTAATAACAGATCATCTGAACGGACAGCTGAAGTTTTACGCAGGAGCTTTTCGGGACGGGCGGATACGTGGCCGAGGAGTAGTTAGCAGCTTCAGATTACAGGGCGGAAGGCTCTTTGCTTGGTCTGTGAAAATCTCAAAAAAAAAAAAAAAACAGTAATGACGCCACCTCCGTCTGGATACATTTCTTCAATCCAGAGTCGCAGATTTTGTGGGGCGAACTTGGATCTCTGTAATCGGTTGTCAAACCGAAATTTTGAAGGGCGAAGTTGAGCGCAAGCCATCAGTGGAGATAACAATTTTTATCAGAAACGCGTGGATCCTCAGGCCTCTGATCAGCGCTCAGCCAAAAATTTGAACCAAATATACCAAGGGGCATTTCAAAACCGCTGAAATCTCCATATTCTACAGAAGGATCTTTTGAAGCCGTTCCTTATAGAGACAAGATGATTTGTCTTCTAAAGTGTTTTGATAGGTGCGTCGCGACACTGCTCTCAAAAGTCCCAGTAGAATTAAAGGGATGTTCTCTAGAATCTGCACCAACTCTCGCAAATTGCAAAGAAAGCTCGGGTAACGGATCTGTATCAGATTTTCGAGAGTTCTGTCGACAAGGTCATGGTCATGGTGAGCTTGATCAAGTGCTTTATTAGTATGTCCCAAAGGCCACTTCCTAAATGGGACAGCCCAGACTTATATCTGTTTACGGCAGAATAGCCGAAGGCTACACCGTAAAGAATGACCTCTGTTCTCTTAATCTCCCATGTCTGCAGCTGGCGATGTACCAAGTCTCCTCAGCTTTATCCAACATAATCAACCTAGGGCTTACTGGGCTCATAGCTCTGAATGGGATCAATTCGCCCAATACTGGTACAATTCTCCCAAGCAAGACAATGTCGAATGGCGAAGCTTTCCTCATCCGCTGGACATCCACATGCCTGCCAGCTGCTGGCAAGAAGCCCTACTCTCCGATACGGAAGGCAAGCTACTCGTGACTCAAGGGTATTCCGACCTCTACCGTCGCTTAGAGATAGGTTTCGACTTGAAAAACACGCCTAGACAGAGGCTTGGACCCCAAGCCGCCTTGATCACCGGTCAACCAGGAACTGGTGTGTCCTTATTTTCATTTTCATTCAAATGACTCGCTTAATGCTATAAAGGAAAATCTATTTCCCTTTGGTATCTTGCTATCAAACTCCTTCGGGACTACCGCGATGAGCCTCTTGTGGTTACTCACCCTGGGAGCACGCTTATGTTCTATAAAGGACACGCTTTCGAAGCACTGGACCCGAATATGACCTCTTTTAACCCCGAGATTCTCCAAAAGTTTGGCCCCGAACCGTATTGCTTCGCTCTCCACGACTCGAGGGAGAATTTCAATCCCTCGTATTGGAAACACTGCATCCCTATCTACGCGTCTTCGCCTGGTGACAACAAGCTCGCAACCTTTGTCTCCCATAAATCACCGTTCATATGGAGTATCCCAACCTGGACTAGGAAAGAGCTACTGGAAGGGTACACCGTCTTCTTTTTTTTTGCTCTTCTGTAGTTTCTGCTGACTCCTGTAAAGTTTCAGACTTTTTCATAAATACGACAGCGTTCGGCAAAAACTGGAGAAGGACATTGAGCTTGGCCAACACGTTGAAAAGTCCTCCAAACCACGTCCATTCCATCCGATCCCTGAAGAACATGCCACCGGCTTGGATGGCATGCGATACGTCTACGATTTCGCTGGCGGTAGTGAGTTTATATCCCGCAACTATACCGAGTTGTTAGACTTGAATGCTATGGATGTTGACTCTGATCAGTCTGGAATAGTCTACCCCGAGATTGAAGACGGGCCATGCACTTCTGTTGAATCTGCTTTGGTGCAGCTAGTAGATAACGCCGTGCGGGAAGTTGGCTTCATTCCACGCGATACGTATCTTTACATGGATAACAAAAAACGTATGTCTACGTTTGTTGTTCCTTTTGCTGTGAGAAAACGCTCATTTCTTTGTTACGCAGATGCCGACAGCCAAAATGGCTGGATCAACGATTACATGTCCCAGCTCCAGTCTTCTCCACAACAAATAATCAGCCTCCTTAGCGAGGAACCTCGTTATACTACGAGGGCTCACGTTGTCCACAGAGTCTTCCATCAGCACATGGTGGCGGTGGGGAACAACGATACCAGTCAAGCTCTATTCGTGGTTCATTTCAGGACTGCAGCAGCTCAAAAGGGATTCGAGACCCACATGCGACAGTGGACCTGGACGAATCTAAGAGAGCTGCTTTCGGCGACAGTGAGATCGGGCCACGTCACTGGTGCAATCATATCGGCAAGCGTGTTTGAATTCATGGTGCAGAAACAGTTTCTGAATTCGACTACGGACATCACCCCTGCTCTCATGGAGATAAAGAGGGAGGTGTCGAGACGACCAGTCAACTCGAAAAAGATAGCGCTTCTGCAGTACCACCTTCCAACCTAACTGCACGAAAGCACATTGTGCTGTCGACGGAGCTACAGTATATGGCGAATTTCACAACCTCTTGTCCAATAGCTCCAAAGCTGGATACCTATTACGAGGGACATCGGATCACTCCCCTCATAGACAGCTTCTTCTTTCGAGAGGAACGCATCGACCCTTCTCGTCATTACGACACACTCCCAGTCGTCCTCTATTTTGTACAATTCTCACAAGCGGAGAAAAAGCGAAACGACTCCGAGATCGGTCAAAAATTGGTCGAAGCCATATACGTGGCCTCTATCAAACACTGTCAAGCCCTGAGGCCTGAGAGGCGCCTCGAGCTGGTTCGATTTCTGCTGTTGCAACCCACATCTGATAACTTGCAATTATGGGAAGATCCCGAGTGGATACTGCCGAAATTCTCTTTCGAGCCTGAAGTCTATTACTCTAGTTTTCCCATAGCAAAAACGTACGAGCCTATCATACCCTTTTTTGTTTCTGTGAGTTGACGATTTTTTGCAGAGATCCCAGAGATCCTGGATTGGCAAGGCCAGCCCCAGACAATACTTGATGGTAAGTCATCATAGGAGATTGTGTATGGTTCAATGTCTGTCTCGATCACGACTCTTTCCAAATTTTAGATTCATGTATGCAACATGTAGCTTTCCTTTTCTTGTGACCTTTTTTCATTGTATATCGTAGATTCATACTTTCGAACATTCTTTCGTGATCTTCATTCTCATATCGCACTTCTGAGCGTTCCTTCCCACTTTTCCAATTCCGTTTTTTTTCTTCGTGCTCCTCCCCAGCGAAGCAGGCCTCCCTCTCCGCTCGTCGTCATACTTATGTACACTTGTATTATGTCATATGCTGAAAAACCGGCACCCTAAATTAGAAGTAAAATATATAACTTGTTGACGTCCACCTGCCGTCCTCTTTCACTTCACTCTAATGCCAGCAATTTCGCAGTGAGTGTTGCGCTTTTATCATTTCCTAGTATTCTTTAAAGATTCCTAGGTCTCCGCGCAGCATGAGGCCTCATGTCCATTCAAACCGCCTCAACAAGACCACTCCACACCACTGTGGACGCAGCTGATTGTCCTCCATTCGGACCCACAAGAACGTGCAAAGCGGTTTATATCTCTCAGCTCTCTCTTCTCGTCAATCAATGCCACCTTATACTTCCTTCATTCACCCTTGAATGACTACTTTCCCTCGGAAGAGCGGAAGAGCTAGAGACTATTGTGGACCAGCAATTCTCGATCCCAGTGTCTCCTCCTGCGGATACCTTCTATATTCATGCTGAAGCTCATATTAAAACTCTCCGAGAGCGTACGGAAAAGCTGTCCTTGGCCGATACGCTCCACCCGAAATTCAGCAGCTGTCTCAAGCTTCATGAATACGTTCCCTCGGATGGCCTAGCTGTTGTGGTTTTTGCCAACATTCAGCTCCTTGTTGAATACGCAAATTCAAAACGAGTTGCTTTGGAATACCTTCAGCTCGGTGTTCTGTTCCTCAACCTCAGCCAAACGCTGCCGGAGAACAGCATTCTCGCGCCAAAGTTTCAGAGAAGCCTTGTCCTCCTTGAGCTCTTTCCGAAGAAGACTGTTTTGGTACCGGAGTTGTGCTAGTTGTTGTTCTGAGGAATGAGAGAATGAGGGGCTACAGCCGAAAGAACTAGGTGTTGAGAGGGCAGCAGAAGACCGGGTAGAGTAAGAGCGTGTCTGCCGTAAAGATTGCTCCTGAAACGGCGTGGCAAGCAGTGCAAACAAAGGGGGACTCCAAGATGGCATGGCATTGGCACTATACCTGTGCCAAGTACGAATCCAATCACCCGCTTTCTACTGTACTGACTCGAACTCAAGCATTGTTGCTGATGCGATCTTGGTAAAGAATTTGGCCATCTTTCTTGTCCAGTTGCCCTGATCTAATGGATTGATCTTTCTCCAGATATTTCGTCTGTATGCCGTGTGGGGCTTCCGAAAACGCGTCATTATCGCACCGCTTACTATTACGGTTCTAAACAACAGTGAGTGTTACATTCCTCGTAAAAGGAGACAAACCCGTGAATGTCCTTCTTGAATTTTTGTGTGTGCAGTATTGGCTATCCTAGATGCTGCCATCCGTTTGAAAGTCGTAATAATCGTAGACGGACCTGAAGACCAAGTAATGTCCGAGTCTGACATTTTCTGGGCTGAAAACGCAACTACGATGACATTGGCATTCATGATAGTCAATCTCCTTGTCAATACGCTTGTGACTAGTCTCATCGGTGAGTTACGGTAACCCTTAGTTCGCTCAAAAATTCTAATGCGATGCTGTGGGGCTAGCTGGAAGAGTTTGGTGGATAAGTCGAAAGATCAATGCATCATACGGCAACAACGGATCTCAAAAAAAAAATACAGAAGGGTCATCATGTCCAAGTTCTGCCTGACCGACCGGCCATATCTATCAGTCTAGAATCAGGAATGTTATATCCTGTAGCGATTCTGCTCGCTCTGGTACTTCTGCACGTACTGAGTCATTGTCCGAATCTCTTCGCCATTTTGGCAGAGGTTGTGGTGCGTTCAAAGTCTCTCCGTTCCATTTCGACAGGGATACTGACCAAGATTAGGCTATTGCACCGACTTTGATTATTGTTCGTGTGGCGATGGGTGTCGATGTCAACAATGAACAGACTGTTGTTTACAGCTCCGGAGGCGGAAGCTCTGGAACAGGGAGAATTGGGGAATGACAACATGGCTGGGAAGCGTCTCAGGCTAGTGCAGGAGATGCTCCTTGATGCAGGGCTATTGTAGCGGCATCCATTAACTGTATTTTTCTTCGTAATATCTAGAACAAAACTGTTGTTGTACACGTTCTGGGCTCTGCAGTGGGTGCGAAACTTGTTGTGTCACTACAGCTGTTTCTTGTTTTACATGCATACTACTAGTCATTGATCCTCTTTTCTCGCCGTGGAACGTCCCACTTCTATACTTTCCACGCATTAACTTAAATTATAACTAACATTAAACAACACAAATGTTCTAGTAGTACTGTGACGTGCACGCCCCACATGTTTGAGAATCAAATTAATTAGTGGCTCTGGGAACAGACTCAGGTCAAGTCTGGAACGTATCAGAGTGGGCCGGGTCGCTCCAGCATCCTTGGAAGCCATAGAGCGCCCAGATGAAATTTATTTCCCAGGTGTCCTGAAAACCATCTACCGTGGCCTGAAGTGATTTTCGTGATGCAGCCTGCAGACTAGTAGACGATCAGATCATGCTGCCAGTGGGGTCAAGAATAGCCTCACGGAAAACGCGTGTATCTTGTTGTGGTCAAGTTGCGTGTTGATTGTTTGTTGAAGGTTGACACGCAAGTCTCTTGATGCGCCTAAGCTATCCACGTTCAACCACAGAATCGTTGTGTTAGGTACGGCAACCAACATTCCCACCACTACGACTCGTATTTCTTTTTTCAAGGGCAAAGAGTGACATTCTACATAAGTATGTGTTATTGCCAACTTTACTCTGCTGCATGGATAGCAAGGAGCACAAACACTTGGAAAGAGATTGATTCGCGGCGGATCAGACAGCACGTAAGAATGAAGTGCGGATCCAATAATCTACAGACAGCGCAGCGTCTTCTCGTGAAAAAGGCTTCGCTTGAGACATCGCCGCGGATACTTGGCAAGTCTTTGACACTTCAGCGATATGTTCTCCAAACAGAGCTTGACGGAAGAAGGGCAACAGAGCAGTGACTCTGGACGAACTTTTGGTCGGCATATCATCATTCGAGGCCAATGACTCCAAGGACTCAAGCCACTGGCTATAAGGAACCAGAGCCAAACCCAGGCGCTTGGCCATTCCTCCGAAAGCCGTGTCCCATGCCACCGGCAAAGGGGACGTGAGATGGAAGACCAGCCCTTCATCGGACGACTTGACGATGTCAATGAGGATTGTCGCGGCAATGTCAACACCGAGCCAGGAGATGGTCTGAACCCAGATCTGATCAGCGATACGCCCTCGAAATCAAGCGAAAGAAGAAAAAACAAAGGAAAAAACAAACCTCGTCTCGTCTAGGTACACTACCGAAGGTCTGACTCAGAGAAACCAAGGTAGGTACCCATTCCTGCTGGCCCCATCCTCCAACCTTGCTATCTCCAGATAGTTGACCCGAACGAACGACAGTGGCATCGATCCCGCACTCCGACGCCGCATGATAAAATAACTGCTCCGCCACCCATTTACTCTCTGAATAGCCATTCCCGATGGCAAGAGTAGGGTCAGAAAAGGGTTCTTCTTTGACCGGTAATCCATTGGATGGTCTATATATATAGTATAAAAACCTCAGTCAGCGTTGAATGAGTGATCAGGTATTCAGACCCACGCACTATTAACTGTGGCAAGAGTGCTTATAAAGAAAACCCGCGGACGTCCTCCCTGGCTTTTAGCCTCCGAGCAAAATTTCAACAGATTGTGAACGCCAAGAAGCAAGGGCTCGTAAGAAAGCAGCTTGATGTTGAAATCTACTCTCCAAGCTGTCGATCCATTTCATTCAAAACGGCAGAAAGTATATCATCGACTAAAATAACGAACCATTATGTACAGCAAAGTCCACTGTATTGAGTAGCTGCACAAGCAGAGATTGAGTTGTATCTATACTCCGGCGATCAAACGGACTGACCTTGTTATACAACATAGCATCCAAGCCAAACGACGGCCGGTCCAATTTCCCGACAACGTACACTACTTTATCCGATCGGAGCTTCTGCTCGTCCAAACCCCATTGCTTGAACGCATCGGCTTGACGAAGTTCCAGAGATGAGGTGCTGGCGTCACCGTCATTCCTTTCTCGATTGAGGGTGTAAATTCGGATGACGTCCTCACGCGCTAAGAGTTGCGCAAGTATGTGACTCCCGAACCTTCCGGTCGTGCCGGTGATTAGGACAGTGGAGCGTTTTTCTAACCCAGCGCCACTTATCCTATCGAGCATCCGGTTTGTATTCATCTTGGAATTGGATAAGTCGAAAGCTTGTATTTCTGCACGAGACTGAGCATCTGCTCTGCCTTGATCTCCGGTTCGCCAGCGGCAAGAGTACCGGAGGCACACAAAGTGTTGAACATGAAAGTACTGAGCAAACGAATGGAGGGGTGCTCATACACAACCTCGACAGGAATGCTGTGCACGAGGGTGGGACGACCCGACCTACGCAAAGCATGGAGAATAGAGTTTCGAATCCACGTCGCTTGCAAGCTATTTGTAAAGTTGAGCAAATGCGTCGGCTACAAAAGAATGCAAAACAAACAGACCTATCACAGCCATACTGGAAAATATCAGAATCTTCGTCGACATTGACGGGCATAATATTGTGAACAACATTCTGAACGAACGTCAGTACCGATCGCTCATCTAAGACCTCAGGCAGAGAGATCCCCGTCTGCGATGAATTCTCTACTTTCTCATAGAGGGCATCGATTTCCGGCTACGCACACAAGACTGTAAGACTTCAGTTCTAGTCGCATGGTGCATTAAAACATACTGCGTAAGCATCCAGAGTAGCTTGCCGGCGTGGTGTACCCTTCGCCGTGAACTCGACGGGTTTCGAAGAATTGGTCACCATAATCATCTGGGAATGCGATGAGGCGCAACAACGGTATGAAAATTTCGCCGACAAACTTCTTTGAAGATCCTAGAGTGCGATGGGGCATATGCATTGACTTTCTCGACTGTATGCCTATCAAAAAAAGAAGTTAACCGAGTTACTGGTATATTTCACCGTCAGCGTACCAAATCTTGTTGCGGAAAGCCGCTAACAATGTTTCATCGTCTGCATCAAATGGCTCAGTTGGATGCATGAGGACTCCGTTCTGAGATCTGCCCCTTCCGAACATGATCGCGACAGTGACATGAGGATCTTGATTTAACATGGCCTCTAGTAAGAAGCTTTCAATCAGAAAAAAAATACCATCCACAGCTTTGAGCCAAGAATTACCAAGCGGTACAGGATTTGTCTTTGCAGCAGCTAATTTAGCCTGCGGCACCAAAATTTTTACGCGGGAACGAACCTTTTCCCCGGTGGAGAGTATGAGTAAGTCATCCTTCCGGCCAAAGACCCTAAACATTGCGGGATTGGTCGGATGAATTTCTAACAGGTCGTTTGTAGTATATGCCGGACGCCCGTCAACAATTGCGTTAGTAAGATGTGGGCTGTACGTGTTCGTCGCCTGCAAGTATCATTGGTGAAGATAACGATGACATTATTCGTCCGCACTGACTAAGACAACAGGCTCAAAGATTCCATCTAGACCTTCCTGAGGAAGCATCTTGACCCGTAGATGGGGAGAGATCTTGAAATAAGCCCATTCATCGCCATAGGATTTGGCAGGGAGGAACATGCCGATACAGCCCGTCTCCGACCTTTTCTAGAAGAGTCAGCGCATGCGGGAAGACATGAGAAACACACTGACAATCCATAGAATGGAAACAAGGTGACCCCTGCTGAAGATAGAGCGTCTCCGATGGACTTGTTGACCGGGCCCCCAGCGAATGACTGCTAAATCCATTAAGCTACGTACCGAAGTATCATATAACACTGACAATGGCTTTGAATCCTTGCATTATCGGTATATTTTCCGGCTTCTGCGCCCACACCTAGTATATCTTTTAGTATCTCAGGTATACAGAATCGATAGGGAGCAACCGACTTCTATGAATGTTGGCACCGTGTAAATCAATCGACATTTAGTTTTGAGTATGGCGGCAAAGAAAGTATCAGGCGTCGGGATAGTGGGAGGGTGAACCGGGGCAAAACATGCCACCAACGACCCGCAGCACACCTTGGATGACATTGTGAGTGATATGTCGGCTATATGAGAGTAGCGAGGACCCAACTGGCCAGACTAAATTGATTGCTCCCATCGCATCTACCACAATATCTCAGAGTCAAATCCTTGATTAGCACACGAACAACTTACGAAACATGGATATGGTATGACAAGCGATGGGCATATCACAAATATCAACCTCTCCAGAATCTGTCGTTCAGGCCAATCAGAAGAATTCCGCGGAAAATTCAACCCAACTTACAAGGTAAAGTGCCCCATTTCAGATGATTTCGTCCTAGAAATGGAATTGGTTTGGGTAGCGCCGTTGAGCCTTAGAAACAAATGAGATGGATTATCGAACCACAGCGCTAAACATATTATTATTATACCAGATGAATGTAGATATAGCGTTACATTGTCCTGGCTCATCTTTCCTAGAAGCTTTTCAGGGTCACTTTCCGGGTCGTCATGGGGGAGGTAAAGTTGATTGAAGTAAACCATTTCAAGAAGATCGACATGCATCGCGGGAGAATCATCCGCGGGATCTTTCAAGATAGCAAGCGACTCTTGAGCGAGTTTTTTCATGGCCGGGTCGTCACTAACATAAAGCTGGACAGTTCCAGTCTTCCTCAACAAGTGCGCCACCGCAACTGGTGAATTTCGAGTAGAGATGGGAAACACCTTGTAATTAAGACTTCTTCAGTGAGATTTGAGGAAGCGAGAAAACGCGCATACCGTGAACCCAAGATGCATGACACCCAACATGAAAGTGTAGTAGCCGATTGTATCTGAGAGGAACTTGAGAAATTTTGCAAAGCAAAACAGTGAATGCGAACCACACCTGCTATTGCCAAAACCCCGATCACAGGAGCGCCTTTTCCCTCCACATCAAGCGGTATGAACGAATTTTTGACAATGTTAGCAGCAACGCCAATTGCTTGTAGAGTTCCGGATAGAAAATGGTTCGAGTGTCCTGACTTTCGTCATCCGACGAGTGTACGAAGACAGGATGGTTAGGACTGTTGTGGGCTTGCCAGGCAAAAAGTTCGGGGATGGTCAGACTCCCATCCAAGGGCGGTCGATGGAAAGTAGTACTGTGGGACCCTTGCAAGGTAGGAAGGTTGAGAATATCATCGAACGACTGCGAAGGCGGTCCGCCAATAAGTCTCGCTTCCGACATATTTCTGGTAGGTGCAAACGTTGTTGAACAAGCGATATCCTTAAGATACGGCCTAGTTGGGAATCCTGAGCCATGCGTTCACGAAACGCCCAATTTTTGTATACTATCGGAGGTTAGCCCCATGGCAGGGCCATCATGGCCGTTGGTAAGCCTCGTGCTGCGTGACCACGGCGTGATAGTATTGAGTGACGCCCACGCTCTCGCTGCTCCAGCTGAGCCGCACCGACGATAAATATGCGGGTCAGGCTGGCAGCTACGAATGAAAATATCTGCCATGCCGGGAACACATAAATCTAGATTCGTGACGATGCTGTCCGGCTCAGTTTCAAATGTAACATTTCAATTGGAACGTCTAGTTCGGAAGTTTGCACGTTAACCATTTCCGCGCTCCCTCATCCAGCGTGTACCGATACCGGAATACACGTTCTTTTTTCTTCTACCGGAGGTTGATGATATTGGAGTTAACGAACGTATGTTTTCCAAGGTAAGCCTCGTGCCTATCGCACCTCGGAGATCTCAGCTGCTTTGCAAAGCAGAGTTAAGACAGCACGAAATTTTTTGTGGATCTACTGTGGCCCCTTGCAGGGACATATTTGCTAATATCCTCCGAGTCGTCGATATTTAAGAAGGCATTGTTGAATACTATCCTTCCTTATACCCCTCCTCCTAAGAATCATGCTATGTTATCTGCTGGTAAGCCTCTCATTCAATAGAAAACGATCTCCAGTCACTGACTTCGTCAATATAAAGTATACCCTTGTGCTGGTCACCTTGCCTTTTGTGCTCTGGACGCTAAGTCCGATGCTCCTACGCAAACTCATTACCGATTCAAATGGCAACTCGCTCCCCCCCGGCCCCAATCGTCGCTTCCTTTCTCTCCAACAATATCCGGAACGTATCATCTCCACTTGGGCAGCAAAATATGGCCCTTTGTTTTCAGTATGGATGGGATCACAGCTTTTCGTCGTTGTATCGGATCCCCGGGTCGCTCGTGATCTGCTTGTTACCAGTGGAGCTATCTTTTCCTCACGCCGACAATACTTCCTTAAAAACAAGATTATTCTCAAAGGTAGAGCTATTACAGCGTCCGAATATGGAGATACTTGGTAGGCCATCTTTGCGCCTAGTGCCTTGATACGTCCTGACGATCATCGACCCTGCTTACAGGAGGCATCATCGCAAGATTGCTATGAAGGTTTTGACCGTCAAGGCCATCGAGGGTTTTGGTCAGAGTCTCTCCTACGAAGCTCAGATGCTTGTCCGCGCATTGATCGACGATAGCCAATGCGGCAGGGTCTCTCTCAATCCCTACCATTGCACTGCCCGATTTGCACTCAAGTCAGTGGACCCGTCACTTTACATATATCGACTTTTTTTTTCTCATGAATTCCTCAAAAGCAACATGCTATTCATTTCGTTCGGGATGCGAACAAATGACAGGGAGGACCCTTTGATTGAGAAAGCCGTCGAGCTCGCCCTTGAATTTAACAAACTCACCGGTAAGCAAGCCCTCAAGCCACATCGGCGATGTGGAGTAATAATCGACATCGACATCAGGCCCTTGGTCAAATCCAGTTGACTTTTTCAAACCGCTTGAATGGATCCCTACCTCAAAACGGACTAGGGCTTACAAACTGCATCAAAATATCATCGATGTCTATGGCAGCATGATTCTACGTGTCAAAGCAAAGCTCGACGCGGATCAATACGTTCCCGATTGTCTTGTGAAAACTATCATTCAAGATCAGGAAAAGGAAAAGCTTGATTGGCAAGACATGGTCATGCTTTCGGCAGTCTTCATGTTAGGAGGATTCTTCTCAGCAAGTGTCTGGATCCACAGCCCCCTGTATATCAACTGACCCGTATACAGACAGCGGGTTTGATTACATGGTTCCTTGCGCTCATCCCGTCCCACCCTCAGGTGGCGCTCCGAGCTCAAGAAGAACTGGATCGGGTCGTAGGCCGAGACAGGTTACCTATGATAGAAGATGAAGCAAATCTTCACTATATCAGAGCTATCATCAAAGAGGTAAACGGCAAATCCTAGTCTCGTTTGATTCCAGGTCTAAACTCTTTACGGTTTAGGTCCAACGTGTCCACGCTCCCTTCTGGATGGGAACGCCACACTGCACTACCGAAGATTCCACTCATAGCGGCCAATTCATCCCCAAGGGCACGGCCGTCATTTTGAACTGTTACTCTATACATCACAATCCCGACAGATACGAAGATCCGTAAGCTACTTATTTATTTGAAACGCCCTTTCTCCACGTTTAAAATCTGTCTTTCCCAAAAAACAAAAAAAAAAAAACAGTTGGGCGTTCAAACCTGAGCGATACCTTGACGATAGAATGACGTGCGCAGAGTCTGCTCAGCAACCCAATCCGATAGACCGCGACCACTGGACTTTCGGCGCTGGGTAAGGATCTGGCTCACACATATTTTTCCGAATCTGCGGCGGCTAATCTCCTCTTTGCTTTTTTGCACCATTTCTTCACAGGCGACGAATATGTCCCGGCATACATGCTGCAGAAAAACAACTCTTCCTTGCAATCTCGCATCTTCTATGGTCTCTCAACTTTTCTTCACTTCCTGATGAGCCGATCTCACTTGAGGAATACGACGGTTCGTCCGGTAGAACACCTAGACCTTTCAAACTCCAGCTTTCCCCTCGCCACGATCTTGTATATTCTGTATTGATGGATTCATCCGATTCGACTTATTGGAGTTCATGAGCTTCAGCTTTCTTAACGCACGCGCTATCCTCTCTCAGCATTATCCTGTTTTTTATGATCCTTTCACGACAAAATGGCGTTCTAACCACACTTGGGTATCTACTGCTACCTTCTACATACCCCAAAGACTTTCATGCATCTGCTGTATAAATTATATCGGTGATCCACGTTAGTCCCCGGCCGCAGTGCTCCTTAGTTGTAATGAGGCTCATCCTTAGTGTGTTCTTGTCAGAACGGGTAATAAAATCAAGTAAAAAAGGTCTTGCGGTGAGAGGACGAGTCCTGAATTGTCTTAATTCCGGCGGCACGGTGATCACACACCCAGATTCAATTTTTTTTACTCAACGAGGGTAGAACATGTACCAGATTGCTTTTAGCTCCCGAGCTAATACGCCTTCGGGGCCCTCGCCCTCTCCCCATTCTGTCAAATGGCGTCTCGGGTAACTGTCCAAATTTAAAATATAAAAAAAACAGGCACTGTGGCACACTTGAACGTTCCGGTTGCAGTGTAAAAGGGGTGCAGAAGGGGCGTACAGAAGGTTCAAGGCGCAAAGTTTTTTTTTTTCAGATAACTTTTTTCTTTTTACTTTGGCAAGTAATCTATGCTGTCGTCCCTGAAGCGCTCAGGTCAAGGAACCATCTGGCATCAGCGCCGTGAGTACGCAAAACAACATAAAAAAATTCTATCAACTTATCAGACTTCAGCGTTCAACATCAACGAATGAACGACGGCCGTCGGTCAATTATCCCATAAATGTACATGACAGAAACGGTCGAATCGGTACGTAAACAACGGAAAGCAAAGGGAAAGAAAAAGTCCAACGAGTGTATAGAGACAAAGGAAGGTGGAACGTTGTTTTGTCGGTGGTATGGTAGGGAATTCGTCAAGTGGGTATGCGCTGACTGCATCGCAGGTTGATAGTAACCTGAGCAATGCAGAGCATGCAATTAAAAAAAAAACTTTGGGCTTCGGTGGCACTCTATAATTTAATCAGGATACAGTAAGCTAAGGAGAGTGAGGAAATACAGTGGTAGTTTGTGTGATCAAGGAAACCAAATATAAGCATGCAGATGAGCAACCGGGAGAAAGAGAGAAAAGCGCAACACCCAACATTCTTCGTTATGCAAAAATAGCAACGAGAACAATGAAAGGTACATAAGTCACCAAAGATACCGCGCCCATAAATCGGCATCGATTTCGCCACGATTTCGCATCTGATACACGATGAATCAAACAATGCCTCAAGAAATAATTCCAAAAAGTAGCGTACCGTGTTCAACTTGTGGGTCATCAAGAACGACAGATTTTTGGCCATCGTGCCCGCCACCTTCGATTCTCCTAGTTCTCGGAATTTTCAAAAACGAGGCCAGCCACCAGAGAGGAAAAATGATGAAACCGATGAAAAATAGCCAAGCATGCGGCGGACTTCCTCCTCCTTCATACCATCCAAGTTGCTCTTCCTTGGGTTCCTCGACGTCTCTAGATTGTCTGGGGGAAGATTTTGATTCTAATATGGCCGAGATACGGCTTGCGAGGTACCCAGGCTCACCGGGGCCAGATTGAGGAAACGCTAGTGTCCACGGAGTAGACTGAATTTTGGGCGGTTTTCGTGGATCGCGCATATGGAAAACAGATGCGTGGGTATGAGCTATGGAAGGTGCATGAGGGGAAATAAGGGCCGAGATGGGGATGGATGCTTGAGAAATACTTCCTCGCCTCGAAGGTGCACGAGAGGGCGCGGCGGAAGCATGACGGGAATTGGATACATGGGAAGGATTTTGGCTTCGATGCGAAGTACGCGATTGACTCCGAAATAAATTTGCGGTGCGGCTTTTAGAAGAAGACCAAGTACCCGTGTTTCCAGCATTCAGGTTCCGGTGACTTTCCGAACGCGATGCGGGTCTTGAGTCAGTGGCTTCGGTTTCTCCGACGGCAGCCATTGTAGCGGCCAGGCCTGCGGCTGAAGTACTAGCCGCGGTGGATAGTCGGGCGCGCTTTCGGGTGTAGGAAGATGGGGCATGGGATGATGTAAAGGAACCACGATGAGCTACGCAATGAAATTAAGAAACCCGGGGGTTCTCCCTAATGGCCGCATTATACAGAAAACTTACGTCTTGGTTCCGTTGCAAAGGTAGCTCGCTGTTTACGCACATCTGGCGGGGTATTTCCCTCAACTTCCTCAGCCTTTCGTTTGCCCTTCCCAGAATTGGAGACCGGGGTGACTGGTTGCTTTGTATTTGTCGTTGCAGAAGGGCGCAATGGAAGTGGAGGAGATACGGAAACCTTTGGATCGGATCTTTTAGGTGTAGAATGTTCCTGGGTCATTTTTTGAATGATTGACGGCGCGAGAGGATATCAAGGTGACTGAGATAAGCGGAGCAAAAGAATATTAGTTAAATAGCATGTATCTGGGCGATAAACCGTGTCAAGCTTCATATAGAGAGTTTTTCGCGAACACAAAGCTTACCGAGTTGGTGCACCACAAAACCCCCCCAACACTGCGCAAAAGAGGGACACCCCAATGCGACTGCAGAAAAGGAGCTGGGCAAAATTGATAAATGGGGAATTTCAAGATTAGAAAGCAGAGCTTGCTCACAGAACGAAAACAAAGGCGACCTTGGATACACACTCATGAGAAATTATACACGTGCCGAAATGCCGTCAGTACCATACATGGAAATGGACGCCATCGCAACTGCACGATCCAAATTTCAAGCAATACAGCCCTAAAGTCAAATTGAGGATGACGAGTGGCGCAAGTTCTCGAAACATGCAACTCCGAACAACAAGAGGCGCTACTATCAGTGGAGGTTTACGCGTAAGTAGGTCAGTCAGAAACATCTGCTTCGGCCCAACGATCCACAGAATGTAGTAAAAAGAGTGTGGCTTACCCTACCAGGAAAAGTTCGTCGAGGATCTTTGGTTTACGTCGTCGACAACGAGGAGTATGCCCGTTCTCTCCTCCGCCAATTAGGCTGCAGCCCAACGGTAGATGTAAATATCTCTTCCGTCTAGTTCTTTTTTGATTTCTGCTCCAATTTTCTTGACTTGAAGTTGCTACTAGCGCACTGCTCTGTTATTGCGGCTGTTAGAACTTCCTCCACGGGTACGTTCCTACAATATTGTCTTTGTGTGTTCTATTTGTATGTTTTTTTATTTATACTCCCCTACGAGTGATGATAAAGTCCAAACTCCAAAATACCAGCCGAATTCTCAGCTCATTTCTGTGCCATTATACTTGATTGTAACAAAAGTAAAGCTCATGGTAGAGCCAACCGAAGGCTACGGCAGCAATCAGTGATCAGTCAGCTTCCACCGTACTTATACCAACTCCAAACCTTTTCACTATATCCATATTCCTCGATACAGCCAAGGTATATAGATAAATTCGACACCCGCTCGCCTGCGCCGCTACCTGGAAGAACCGAGAAATCGGGCATCGTCAAATTCCCGGGAAGAGGTCGATAACTTGGGTCGAGGCCTGCGTCGAACATGAGCACAAAGTATGCCTTATCACCTGCAAACGACTCGGAGAGAATTGCACCCGAGTAGTTTCCCAACGAAAACGTTCCAATTAATGCGCCAGTAGAGAAAACGTCTGAGGCTTCGAAACCTTGGACCGGTCCTGTAAAGTACCAGCAGGTACAAGTATAGCTTGAAACACCGCTATTCTGATCGGCCATTGAAACATAATCAAACGAAAAGGTCTCGTTGGGAAAGACGTTGGTCTCATTAGCTGGAGTAGCGATCTGAGCAGAGATCAATTCCATCCCCTGCGCAGAGGGGGGAAGCCATATCGAGGCGAGGAAGGACAGAAAGAGAACAGACCGCATGTGTGATGGGATAGCAAGCACGAATCGTACTCTGGGGATTATATATCGCTTGATATTATTGGAGTAATAGAAGCAAGCGATTTACCATTCTCCATGTAATATTCGATGAATCTTTTTTTTTATTACCATTTTCTCGTGACAGAACGCGTTCTCGACGGGTCTTCTGCGATGCTATGCGCGATTTCCTGAGTGAGTTTACCTCTCAATCGAGGGCCAATGATCACATAGCATTATCAGAGAAGACGTAGACTCGAGTTAATTACTGTAATAAAGTACCTTGGGCCTAGAGGTCACAAACGTCAACCTTCACATTGAGGATAGAGAATTCTGTACCCACCTTCGAATCCAAATCACTCCGTCCAAGTCCCTCTTCCATGTTACTGTCCGTGCTGTTGTACACGACCTCGTTTATGGACAGGCTGATCCGTCGCCCGATACTTGGCTGAATCAACCGCACGATTAGGGCAAATTCCAAAAGGCATAAGATTACATTGAACATTCGCCCACCTGTCCAGTTGCGTACTCCTCGAATACGGCCAGGTAGAAAGTAGCATTCGAGATTGACATTCCTTCTCCGCATCCTCCCAAGGATTTCGAAAAATCGGGCATCACAAAGTATGCCGGGGCCGGGTGATGTGCATACGGAATGGCTACGAAGGGGATAAAAGGAAGAAAATTGGTAAAACGTAAAGTTAAATGGTAAAAGGCTGAGAAGCAAGCTCCTTCACCAAAGCGTTTCAAGTTTCTTGCCCTCCTCCGCGTCCTCTAGGAGGAACATCGAGGTTCGAGTATGTAATAACCAAAACAGGGGGCAAAAAAAAAAAAAAAAAAAACACTCGCCTGGGTAGTTCGCCACGTCAAATTGACCAAAGACGTACCCGGCAGCGTAATCTGAAGAGCCTACAAAAAGCAAAGTAGGCTGCTCGGTGAACAAAACCACCGTGTAATTATAGCTTGAAACGGAATAATCCGCAACACTTTGGTACTCGAACGCAAATCGGGCGCCAGGGAGGATTTTCGTTCTATCTGCCGGAGAGATGATACACGGAGTGGATGCCTCGACGCAGAGGAGGGACCACGGCATGATGGCGACTAGAGTTAGACAAATCGCAAGTCTAATGAACATGGTGGTAGACAAGCCGGAAAGTTGGACGTTACAGGACCTGTACTTATATTATTGAAGTACAGTATAAGCACTGCTTCCGCGGAAAAGGGAACTAATTGGAGATTCGGAAAATGCCTGCAGCGCCAGCAGTTATGTAGCGATGATTGACGCCAGAAGCGGGAGACGGATAGCATGCAGTATTGAAGTCAATGAAAGATAGCAGATGCTTAACTTGAAAGAGAGAGGGGTGAGTGTTATCGTATCACCTAGAGTTAGAGAACGCGGGAGAATCAGCTGGCATATAACTTGGAATCCGGCATTGAGATGGGTAAGATGATACCATTATACTCAAGCAGTCGCCCATAAATGAAATCAACAAAGCATGCGAGGAGCAAGGAGGGCATGAAGAAAAGAACCGCCCCCGGCCCGAAATGAACTATGCGCAATTAAAATTAACCAAGGGGATACATAGGACTAGAATCAGAACGTAATGCTACAGATATTACTCAATGTGTCTAAAAGGTTGTCTACATGATGCAGGTGCTGGGTAGCACGAGGACGACTCTCCTCTTCTCTCAAAAAAGTCACCAGATACCCAACATACTAAAGAATCCCTGGCCGGAGAATGAGTATCGAAGAATAGAGTGCTATAAGGGTATAAAAAGATTCTGGGAAATGGTGGTACCATAGAGCAGCTTTTTTTTCGTTAATTTAGGTACATTGATGCAAAGCGCTTGATGGATCAGAGCCTGGATTTGGAGCGCACAGTGAGACAACCGGAAGACCATTATCCCAGCGGCGCACTTACCTGGGTAGTACCAAAAGGTCACACAAAGGATCAAATATAAGGCTAACAGTGAACCAAAGTCAAACATTGCCCCAATTGACGATCAACAGAAAAGGCTTACACATCAGAATCATGCCTTCCAACCAGTTTGACTTGCCATCTTGTATCGAATAATTGACAACAAGAACTGGGTAGAAAGAGAAAGCACGGTCAGCACCTCGATTATATTGGCAAGTAGCGAGCTTACCAGAAAGGAATAGCGTCACTGATTCGTAGGGATCGAATAGCAACATCAGAGGTTTTCCCATTATCCAAGCGAGCGTTACGATAAACGGAATAACAAACAGGGCAATTTGCTAGACGAGACAATTGAATTCTCGGATGAAATGAAAAGTAAGCTGACGTACCAAGGTAGAGCCAACGGCGACACCAAGACTTAATGTGAGTTTGTCTTTTACACTCACAGTGACGGCAGTGACATGTTCCGCTGCATTTCCGACGATAGGCAAAAGAATGATTCCGACAAACTCTTGCGATATCTTCCCGGAATCAGTCAGTCCGTCGATGGAGTCGACCAACCATTCGGCCGTCACCGCGACAAGCTATGAAGAGATGTGAGAAGTTGACAGTATGTAGACTAAAGTGTCACTTGCCACAGTTACGATAACAAGTAGCACGATAGTACTGCTAAGGTTCATCTGGGGGACCTCTTCCTCATCTTCCTCCTCTAACGCTGCTTCCGCAGCAACAGGATCATTCAAACCTTTCTCCACATCTCTGTGGATTATCGCCTTGCTCATACTTGCCGCAGACGATTTGATATTACTTGCGATATCCCAAGAACGCGAATTTGGAGTTGGAGGAGGCGACGCGCGCTGCGGCGATTCTTCCGAAGCGGAATGAGCCTGGGGAAACTCGGTAGCGCTCGCAATAGATTTTCTTTTATTGGGTCTGGCGGAGTATTTGGTTGATTTAATGGTGTCGGTCTTGTCGTCGTAAAGATTTGCGTGAGAATATAATTGGAAAAAGAGGTAGGCGCCGTAAACTGGGGAATGAACAAGTCAGTCGAGAAAATCTACGACGGGTAAACGGATCGCGTTACCGATGAGTAAGATGATAGCGACACCGTGAGATACCTTGAGGAGATCTGCCCCCTCGTCTGGGTCGGTTTGATTGGTGACATTATAATAGAAGGCAGCAGGAAGAAGAATAGCAATCACTGCGATCGTCAGCAGCGATGAGTTCAATTGGCTGGCGACTGGCAGGATCGGTTGAGAATCGCATGTTTGAAAGAAAGTGACGTGTGGACGAACCCTGTCCGAATCCCTGTTCCGAGAATCTGATACCACCAGCAAAGAAGCACATGCCAAGAACGAGTACTGGAGAATAAAATAGAGTCAGCTTCAGCTATGGCAAAGAGCAGGAGGCCGCTCACGAAGATTGCTGAGCATTGAACCTATCACTGAGGGAAAAGAAAACTGGTCAGGAGGAATTGCACAGGAGGCATGAAGGTGCTGGAGCCTCACGAGACGATTGGACAATATGAAGTTTGCATTGGGTTAAAGCGATGATCTAAAAAACAGAGCGTTGGATCGACTGCACTCAAGCATTAGGCAGAAATTTGGACTGACGGCAACAATCAATTCAACAGCATTCCCCTGATGTGAATCAGCTTCCCATGTCACTATATGTATTCCAAGCCGCAACATACCAGAGTGGCGTTGAGCAAACCTGCCAATGTCTGACCGACTCGCATCGAAAGTTCGTCCGTTGCAAACGCCAGGAGCTTTTTGGATGTTGTTAACGATTATCCAAGGATCCATGGGTTTGCTCCTACCTTCGCCAGAGGGATAATAGCAAGGAACGAGACTAAATATAAAATAAGCGGACAATATCGAAAAGGGTATATGATACGCACAAACAAAAACGAGAGTATCATTGTGAACAGCAAAATGAAGTGCCCACTGTGTAGAAGTGAGCGGGATAAAAAAAAAACATTCCACGAAAAGTCTCAACACACAGAGACAGGTATGCAGAGAAGCAACAGGTTAAGCCCTAGAACAGCCAGCTCAGTTACATGAAGATTGAGGGGTAAGCGAGACTTGCATGAACTGCACAAAATAGATTTGAAGCTCTGGAACATTGACGGTGCCGGTCCTAATCTTCTGGCTGGAATCAACAAGCTCGTCAGGGTCCCTGTACGGTTCACAGCCGCTGGCGGTTCTAGGAATTCTTGTGGGTGCTTCTGCTTCGCGGACGCGGTTGGCCTCTGGGAAAGACCGGAGTCGTGGTTAACGGAAAGAGTGGG
This sequence comes from Collybiopsis confluens, assembly GCA_013368555.1. NCBI lineage: Eukaryota > Fungi > Basidiomycota > Agaricomycetes > Agaricales > Omphalotaceae > Collybiopsis > Collybiopsis confluens. The sequence continues at coordinate 111,491 of JAACJN010000112.1, read as the reverse complement.
AGACTCCGGAGTTTGGTTATTCGTGACATCCACATACGCAGTCCGGGGGTCGTGCTCGGAGCTGGTGGAATGTTCTGAAGGAAGCATGATGAGGGAGGATCAAGAGATTATACTAGTTTGGCATCGCACCCATGCTTATAAACTTGACTTATGAACTGATAAAGGATAAAGGAAAGGTGGCACAAAAGAGCGTTGGTTCACAGCAAAGCTGTAGAGATATAAAGCGCAGCAATTTCAAGCGTGCCGGAAAAACAATAGGAGGCATTTCCCACGTTTCTCGGTCGGCATTCGCCTCAAAAAAAAAAACAACAAAAAACAAGGGGTTGCTCCTGTGGACATACAGTAGGCTGTCGCAAAACATCGCTGTAGACAACAGCACCTGCACAAAAAGGGCATAATTAGTGGCCAAAGCTGGGTCTATGAGCACCGCCGTAAAATTAAAAAAAGCTGTAGAGATAGCAAGTACCCCCAGGTTACAGTACAATAAGATCGCCTAACAAAAGCGGTGCGTTTGAAGCCTCTGAAATCGACATTCAAATTTCGCACTCAATGCCTCCTTCGAGTTCTGACTTTATAGATGATTGACATGTCGACCATCGATTCATGTACTACTTTGCTGACTCAAAGGAATTGATCAGCGACTGAGGAGAGTGGTCATACACGGTAAAAAGCTGTCCCTGTCCGCTCGGGAATACTGAGAGGAGACGCCGCAGGCCAACGGGACACTGCCCTACTATGTGAGCGTTTGGTGGGCACGAGTTACTTGTAGTCAAGGCTCACTGCATCCATCCGTTAATCTGATTCTCCGACCCATGTCATTCGACTGGTGATGTCCGCCCATACTTCGAAGGAGTCCGTGATATCTGGAGTACCAAAAAACAGGCAAGTTGTTATCAGGGGCAATAGTGGCCAGAGTGGCCGATTATGAAATCGATTCGGACACCTGCATAGACCCGCAATCATAAGACGTTTTGAGGACTTTTGTAAAGCTGTTGCAACAAGGGGCTTGCCTTTTGAAGTTTGAACTGGTGAGAAAGTTGAATATGTATGTCTTGATATTGTTCTTAAATGGCATAGAATCTTTGCAGCGCCGTATTCGGTTTGAACTTTAGAATGTGCGATCTCGCGAGAGTGTCGACAGTGCTATCGACATGAAGATAGTGAACGTAGACAACGTTCACTTCGGCGAAAGCTTGCAGGCCTATTGGATGTAGCTCGAGGGATACAGGCAGGGGGTCCCGGGTCATTTAGAACACGAAATTGGTATACTCGTTATTTCCACTCAACAGCTATACTCAAGTATCCCACCGAACGTCTTGACTCTTGCCCGAAGTCTTCGCTCCCTCTCAACGCTATGCATAGCGTGCGATATAACTGTATCTCCCGAGATCGGTGCCTCGATAAGACTCCTGAAAGAAAGATACTGTCCTTTCCGTGGCGATGTGTGGTACGAATGACTAGCACCTTGGTCGCAACCTTCTCCGAAATTTCACACCCTTGCGTGTCAGATAGCGGGGTTAAGTCGTACATGGTAGTATATCAAAGGATGTCATTGATCGAGGCGGTTTGTTGCTTCCTGTATCTTGGTTCCACCTTTGTGGATGACGGATGTCAATGAATTATTAGTTCGATTTACTTCGAGAATCAAATGAGCAACACAGACGCCAATGCTCGTGCAAAGTCTCAACAATCACTTTCATCCAGAGTTTGCCGAAGGCCCGTTGTTAGGCAGTTGTTCACTGGGATGACCATCTGTCGAGTGAGGCGTGCACCAGTCCCGGAGCTGATGAGACTTTGAAGCAACTGCGCCTGTCTACAGATAACAGGTGGCTATTGTAAAAACGTGCTGTCTGCTGTTGGCAGTGCTTTGGGAGTTATGAAAGGACGAGAGTCAAGACTAGCTATTTCTCAAACGCACGTGGTTCGATAGAACTTTGAGCTAAGCTTGCTGGGATTTCAACAACGTGTTGGAGGATGCGGTCTGGGCATGCGTGCCATGTGGGGCTGAAAAATTGAGGGTTCCTTGCTATATTGTTTGATCATCGGTTTTGGAGGTCCAGACTGAGCGTTGAGTTGGCGAGGATTGAAACCGGATGGAGGCGCAGGGATTAGATTGAGAGCAAGCTTCGGCTTCGGCTCTGGTTTTGAGAGGACCATTGAGTTTTATGAGGTCGTAAGGCATTTCTGAGCGACTTTGGACAGATTTTGACGCCCCTCCGCTGAGGCTCTGCATGGGTCTCCGAGCTCCCAACAAAGTGGCAGATGCTTACTCGTATGATGACTAAATTGTGGAATAGATGTCAATGCCGTATCGACAAACGAATTGACTAGGGAACGTGGAAGTAAACATGGGCGAGTGCCAATGGCACGTGCTTAGCACACCTCAAGTTGGCAGGATGTTCCATTATAATTGTTTTCGATAGTCTGACTGACCCGTCTAGCTTTGCTAGGTTTGCCGGGGCTATCTCCGTCATCCTAGGTCTCTTGTTCTACGCTGTGATGGCTCTAAACCTGAAAGGCATCACCGGTTTCACCGCTCGTTTGGTATCGGAAAACCTCACTCTCAAGATATCATCACAGGATGGATGATAGTACTTATCATCGGAGGGATACGGTGCTCTCGTTGCTTCTGTACTCGTTTCCAATTCTCCTCAGCTTATCCTCTCGGCCATCTATCTAGGGTTCAACAGCCTTTGCACCAAGGTATTCCTCGCCTTGGAATGGACCTCATATACTCGTTCTCGCAAACCCCTTCGCGTCTCCGACCCTAAGGGCAAACAACGATCTACCTACTTTCTGCAAATCCCGTACCGCTTTGGCCTTCCGTTAATGGCCTACTCTGCCCTCTTACACTGACTCGTATCCCAAAGCATCTTTCTGGTCAAAGTAACCTACTGGTACAGTCCCGACGCGACTAATGCTAGTGAAGACGATACCATCAGCTGAGGGTACTCACCAGTTGGCATGATCCTCACCATCATCGTCGGGGTTTTCCCGCGTGTCAACGGTGATATACCGCTTGTAGGTAGCGGTAGCACTGCTATCTCGACATCATGTCATCCCCTTATTTGACCGATGGCTCTGACTCGCTAAAGCCCATGAAGTGGGGTGCTCTTGTAGAGCAAGGAAAGCAGGGTGTAGGACATGTCTCTTTTTCGATAGGAGCTGTCGTTTTACCGGTACCAGGATGTTGTTCAAGTTACTCCTGATAAAAAATTGCAGAACCGGTCGCAATGGATTGGCCCGGAGCTGAGCTAAAATATAGGCTGTGTTTGCACTACACTGGATGGCCTGAAGCAAGCTCAGGATTGATCATATATTTGCGTAAATATGCTTGGATGACACAATCATAATTCTTTTAAGGAGGATGTACCATGTCTGTGCCAGCCCTAGGTATAGGTCAGGATTAATACGCGATCTTGGACATGGGTACTTACCGGCGCGCACCGTATTTTCTTTCACTTGCTCATTTGGTTTGGATACGACTAATCAAATATATGTATCCTGAACAATTCCTACTACAAATAAGTTCAAAGAGCATCGTAGTAAAAAATATCCTGTTGTGTATCGTAATGTACACAAAAAAGTTCATAGGTAAGCGAATCACCGGTCCATACAGTAAACAGCAACAAGATTAAACATGCCACAGGAAGAAGCCACTTCAGCACTGTATACGACTGACAGAGGATGAAAATTTCATCTATGAAGGGTGCAGAAGATGAGCCACCTGCTTTTTGACAAATCTCAAAGGAGGGAAGGGTCCGTAGTCCAAATCGTGAAAAGAAAAAAACAAAGTTCTATCGTTGTGTCAAAGCGTATGTATTACCGTCATTGCAAGCATCAAGAGGAAGCCGGGATCGTATCATTGTAGATTATCTCTACGGACGTAAGGCTCATCTGTGCACCGACAGTGGCCTGCGGATGAAAGATAAATCATTCAAATCACGCCAAGTGGGGCGAAAGAATGCTTCAACTCACAATTCCCGTAACATATTCCTCCAGCACCACAAGAGAAAACGTTCCATTAGCCATTGCTTTTCCAATACCAAACCCACCGGGACTCTTGGCAAAGTCGGGCATCACGAGTTTGGCGGGGGGCGGGTTAGGCGGGTTCGGGTTACCTGACCAAAAGAAAAAGACGGAAAAAAACCAATTTCATCAGTTCCGTCCATCGACTATAGATTCGTCTCCCTATCACACTCACCAGGGTAATTAGGCTCAGAAAACCGACCGAAGAAGTGTCCGGTAGCGAAATCGGCCGAAGGAGCAAAGGACGTCGGAGAACTTGTCATTAGGAATATGGTATAGTTTAAACTGGTGACACCGTAATCTCCTCGAGCATTATAGATGAAGTCAAAAGATTGACCGGGGTTAATAACTGTGCCACTGGTAGGAAGGAGAATGGTGCCTGAATCATCTTGTCGAGCTGCAGGAGCTGCAAATGCAAATGTGCAGGCCCATAGGGATAAGAGGAAAAAAGTAGCGGATCGTAGGACAGTCATAGGGAAGAGGTCGATGAGGTAGTTGCGGAGTAGATGGAGAAGGGGGGCGAGGAATGTGGCGGGAGATAAACGGTGTTTAATTATCACTCCCAAAGCTCGATGTCTCCGCTTTTATGGGAGTCAACATGTGCTTGCAACGTGAGATTTTCAATTCCATGTATTCTCAAAAATTTTTGAGGCAAATGATTGGCTGACTGAAGTCCAGGCTTGCTGGATAGCAGCCCTGATGGAAGGAACGTCGAAGGAGGAAGGCTGGAAGGTACTGGATGGATTCCCTCCGATTGGGAGGTTGGATCAGCTTCTATCCACACGGCGGACTCAAGTGCCCGTTGGTATCGACGCCGATTTCCGATATGACACAGGCTGGAGGTCAGCAGCAACGAATAAGGAACCGAACTCAGTATCGGCAGATAGGACACTGACGACCTTGCAAGGGCTCTCCGATGTACATGCGACCTCTACCAAAATATCAGTCAGCTCAAGTTGCCTCTTGAACGATCTTCGGTGGTAGAACATGTGTCCAGTGAAGCCGTATTCACATGCTTAGTTTGGGCGGCAGAGTTGTCAGGAAGACTGTGTGGATAAGACTGGGAGAAGGTACTGATACGTACACGACAACCAAATATATCGACAGAAAAAAAACAGTGATAGCGAACGTGAAGGGGAATCTACGCAAAATACATGAGGTCGTTCTTCTTCTTACTTTGCACTGAAAACAGCAAAGTGAGCCACCACGACTTATAGAACAGAACGAGAAAGACCTTACCTTCAGCGATACCGGAAAGGAAATGCTCGTGATTCAACCTCGAGGCGCCTTCTCTCAACGCTATCATACCGGCTTCCACGCAAGTTGCTTTTAATTGTGCCGCATTAAATTCATCCGTACTCCTAGCCAGCTCCTCAAAGTTGACGTCGTCCGACAGCGTCATTTTCCTGGAATGGATCTCGAGAATACGTGCACGCGCGCTCTCATTGGGAAGTGGAAATTCGATCTTGCGATCCAGACGGCCAGAACGGAGAAGAGCAGGGTCAAGGATATCGATTCGGTTCGTAGCTGCTATAACCTGTAAACAAACGTGTTATCATTCACATAAGGAAATATAATACGCCTCAACTGTACCTTGATTCTTTCGTCGCTACTGAACCCGTCTAACTGATTGAGCAGCTCCAACATTGTTCGCTGGACCTCACGATCTCCGCTCTTGTCGGAATCAAAACGCTTGGTACCGATAGCATCCAACTCGTCGATGAAGATAATGGCAGGGGCTTTCTCTTTTGCGAGAGCAAACGCATCTCTGACGAGCTTGGCACCATCACCGATAAACATCTGCACAAGTGAGGGTCCTGCCAATTTCAGATAGCAGGCCTGCGTTTGTGCGGCGCAAGCTCGAGCTAACAGCGTCTTTCCTGTACCAGGAGGTCCGTACATCAGACATCCCTTGGGCGGTTTGATACCCAAAGTCTTGAATTTTTCCGCCTCCTGCATAGGAAGCACGATAGCCTCAACCAGCTCCTCTATTTGCTTCTCCAAACCACCAATATCTGTGTATGTCTCTGTGGGACGCTCGTCAACCTCCATTGCCTTTACACGGGAGTCAAATTCAGCAGGAAGGGTGTCGAGGACGAGGTAGGAGTCTTTGTTGACGCCGACCAAGTCACCTGGTTTCAGTTGTTCTGGAGGAACCAGACCGATCATAGGCAAGAACACGGTCTGTCGGGTAGAGGTCTTGATGACAGCGCATTTCCCTTTGCGCATAGAGTCAAGGTCCTGGTTTGCACCGTCTTCTTCGCCTTCTGGGTCAATGTCTAGGATCTGAATCGGGACGGATTAAGATAAGAGAGAGGGATGTAAGCCCTGACAACGCACTTCGACTACGTTTCCAACTAGATATGGCAAGACTTTGTTTTGCTTAATCTTTTCGCCATTGTCACGAATCTTCTCCTTCATTACACTCTGCTCGTGTTGTAGCCGCATTGTTTCTGAGCGCATAACCTGTAAACGGTGTAAGTTCCAGCTGGAGCTACGACGATTTTACACTAGATACCTTTATATCATTATCAAGCAGACGTATTCTGGTAAGAATCTCGTCTGTATTGAGGGCGCGAATGTCCTCTGGCAGATCTTCGAAATTGTCCTCGGCGGGCTGGTCTGGGGTAGTGTCCATGGCTGCATCTTGAGTCTGCTCATTGGATGATGACTGTTGCGGAGAATCCTCTGGCTGTTTCTCTGGATTTGTGGGAGGTTCGGATGGAGGCTGCGCAGAGGACATGGCTGGAGGAATACAAGTTTGAGCAAAACGCTCAGTAAGACGTGACGCGTCCTTCTAACCCTAACCCTAATTCAATCCTCAATTGTTGTACATGGCCGAGGACGTCAAGACAAGATATGAGGCAATAAAGAAAGAATTATTGGCTGCAATTCCAAAGAAAAGGAATATCGACAAGAAACTGGTTACTATCCTCACCTTTTTATTGGATTTCGGCTCATATTCTGTAGGCCCAGGTCGAGACACAGATTTTTACTTTGGAAGGCACATATCTTGCGGAGACTGGTGCTCATTCAGGCGGAAACCTTATACAAGGATTCGAGAATTATCTCAAGAACCAACCCACTGGCAGAAGGCGGGGTGAAGCTGCTGAGCAGGATCGTATATTCTCTAACAGTAGCCTCACGTTTTCCAAGGTGCGTGTTTGTGTGCTCAGGCCGGTTTTTGGGCCGGAACTCACCCCATTCCCCAGTCGCTGGAGCTCATGGGTGAAGAAAACGGCGATGACGAGTTTAGCAAACAATCAACTCCCGGCGTCACTACTGTCATTGTTCCCCCCGCCACCCGTAACGAAGGTTTGACCGCCGCACAGCAGAATAAGCTGACGAGAGACAAAGAGTACCAGCGGAGGAAAAGGGCTAGCACCCGAAGAAGCGCAGGAACTAGTGATGATGAATCCGTTGTGGCCTCAAGTTCAGGACGAATTGGTAGGCCCAGCAAAAGGGCTAGGTTGGCAGAAGACGACTAGGTGCTGCACAGATTTTAACCCATATTACAAAAAAGCGGTTGTATTTTTAGCAGGCGAATCGTAATTGTAAAAGTACAGAGAGGGAGGTGCACGAAGGGTGCATATATATGCAGATGAAGTGCATTGTCTGAGGATAATGTTTAGTTGGCAGAGACCCCACCTTGTGCACTGATCCCCGCTTGTCCATGAACAGCGGCACCAGCCTTGCTGTTGGCAGAGACCCCACCTTGTGCACTGATCCCCGCTTGTCCATGAACAGCGGCACCAGCCTTGCTATTGGCAGAGACCCCACCTTGTGCACCGACCCCCGCTTGTCTATGAACAGCGGCACCAGCCTTGCCGTGAACGCCTACTCCGAGAGTTCCAGTAGCATGACCAGCCAATTGACCTGCGCCGTTGACCTTCCCAGCCATCTGACCACTCACTTGACCAGTAGCGCCCAGTGTTGAGCTTAGAATCCCACCGAGTCCACCACCGGCATTTGCTGTTCCGATAAGGCTGCCCCCTAGGGATCCCAAAGCAGAATAACCAGCTCCTCCGGAAACACCGGCGCTCCCAGATACACCGGCATTTCCATGAGCTCCGACTCCGGAACCAGATACACTACCGGCTGCAGAGCCGTTCAAAGAAGCGCCAGCTGTAATACGGAGGGCATTGTGAGGGGTATGGATAAAAGAGCTGAGGGCATCTACACACCTCCGAAATCGCCTGATGCACCAACAGAGCCACTTGCCGAGCCTATTGCAAGAGAAACAATATGAGAAAACAGCTTCTGTAGGTACATGACGTCCATTTACCTCCAACACCAGCACTTACACCTATTCCGACACCGCCTGAACCACTGACGGAACCGCCGCTGGAACCTGAGCAGACGAGTCAGACAAGAGATTGGGGACGAAAGAAAAGACGACTTTCCTTTACCTTCTGCACCTACGCCGAGGCTTCCGTTGCCTCCAGCACTGACTGATGAACCTATCGAGCCAGAGCCAGATGCATTCCCACTGAGACTTCCGTTGCCTCCAGCACTGACTGATGAACCTATCGAGCCAGAGCCAGATGCATTCCCACTGAGACTTCCGTTGCCCGCAGCACTGACTGATGATCCTATCGAGCCAGAGCCAGAGGCATTACCGCTGAGACTTCCGTTGCCTCCAGCACTGACTGATGATCCTATCGAGCCAGAGCCAGATGCATTCCCACTGAGACTTCCGTTGCCTCCAGCACTGACTGATGATCCTATCGAGCCAGAGCCAGATGCATTACCGCTGAGACTTCCCTTGCCGTCAGCACTGACTGAGGATCCTGATGAGGTTGAGCTAGAGCCAGAAAGAGAGCCGCTTGCATCTCCGCTGAAACTTCCGTTGCCGCCAGTACTGACTGAGGATCCTGTCGAGCCCGAGCCAGAACCAGAACCGTGACCAGAATTTTCACCCGCAACAGATGAACCAGATGTGGCGCTGCCTGTGGGTTGAGGCCAAGAGAAGCTCCGGCTAATATTCATTCAAGTTATTTAGGGAACGGTGGATGAGAAGACAGAGACCACCAAACTCACGTATATCCCCAACCGGTGGGAGTTGCTTGGGCCCCAGTACTTGCCATCCCGTTAGTCCTCACCGCGTAATAATAAAACGTCATCAAGACTCACTCAGTTTCGCAAGGCTGCGAAGAAGCAGTAGTGGCCGAGCCAAATGTCCCAGAGTAGTTTCGCATGAATTTGGCGCTATTCTTGCGGAGTGCAAGATCTTGTGCGACCCGCGCATCAGAACCAGGACGGGTGGGGACCCCCAAACTGGTGGTCTCCGGGACCACCATCGCAAGGGCAACAGCTAGAGATACGAAAATCTGGAGGCGAGCCATCGTTTATTGGATATCTGGAAAGGCTGAAAGGCGAATATCATGATCAGGACGGGAATTCGAGACAAAGGGCACAAAGGGACCTACGAGCTGTGAACTGATTGGGAAACTGGAGAGAGAAAAGAAAAGAATGCAAAGTTCGCTTGTGCGACGTAAAAATGGTAAAAGGAAAGTTTTTGAAAACTTATGCCACATCGTCCGGCTTTTTATACCAGAATTCAACGGGTTGGTGTAGCTGTGTTTCGGAGTACTTTGTTACCTTGGAGGCGAAGGAAACCCCTGCTGTTATGTCGCAACACTGAAGCTGAATAAACCATTTTGGAGCTGATTACGGACGTCGGTAGGGCATGGAATCAATTTCGATCGTCCTTCTGCGTCCCGATCCACCAGCTGGATAACTTGGTGATATGGTAGCGAGGCGCCGAAGAAAACAGGGGTTGTGTTTCGACCATCGCACATCCGTGGTCTTTTCGTAACAACCGACCGTCCATTGCAAATCTTCATGTCAGACTCCATTTGAGGCTATCCAAGAAGAGAGAGTTGAAGTAAAGCATTATGATAATATCCATTTGCGATCCAGCTCTTCTAATAAAGTTGTGATACCGGTTTTATCCATACCTAATCCATCTGGATCTGCCGCCTCAATAGCTTGTGTTATGGCTATGATTCGCTTTGCATCCTGCGAGTTGACCCAGACACGACCATTGAGACCAACTGCGATCTCAAGAGGAAGAAGAGAGCCCAAGAGTGGTAGCAGGAAGTGATTCGGGTCCAGTAACCTGTATAATTGTTACGAAACCACATCTTAGCACAAATTCGAATGTACCCACTGTCGACACATCCTTAAACTGCATCGGACTAGAAAACCGCTCTTCAGCTCCCCAAATCCTTCGGCCTTTCGTGTCTGAGCGTCGAAACATTCCAATTCGGGCTCCATATCTTTGTGGGCCAACGAAACTCGTGCGTAAACAAGGCTTCCAATCTTCACACAATGTCCTTTGAGAGTCAAAAAACCGGAGCGGAATGGGAAACTGTGTACCTTCAAATTTGGCCTATTTCTTTTAGTTGCACCCTCGAATGCTAGCCCGTCCAAATTTGCGGAATGTGCTGAGCCAATGTCAACACGGAATCCTTCTCCTTGTTTTTGTACTACAAGTCCGATTACTGATTCTTGCGGGGCAGGTACGTACTACTAAGGTCAGAATCTTTTTTCCAGAGTCAGGTTGTAGAGCTCACCCGCCTAGCATTACACTCTACCCACCATTTACTCCGATTGGCAGAGTGGTTCAGAGTTCCAGCACGGGTAGAGATGATTGAAGGTGAACTTGAATGAGCAACGCTGGATACATTACTGGATTGTGAAAGACCAGGTCCGATCTTCAAATTTACGTGTTGAGCTGGTACAGTCTCTCCGGGAAGAACGATAGACATGATGGACTGAGAATAAGCGGCTGAGCGGCCCAATTTGGCCCCAATGTATCTTTATTCTTAACCATGATGACCGATGTAGTTACGCAGCTCATCGCAGATTTTCCAGAGCTGGCTCATTTATCGTGTGTACTTGGAATCCTCGGTATTGACATTCTATTCCTAACTGCGCGACATCTTAGGCGGCAGGATCTGGAGGATCTACTGAACGACAGCAATTATTTTCAGGCTGTGTTCAATTCGTTGCCTCGAGTGAAAGCCATGTACGATGCCCAAACTGAGCTTGGCAATGCAAATGCGTCTATCGCAAGTGAGCTTTTGGACTGCGGTTCGAGTCTCTGCGAGCTTGACATCCTTTTGGGGCATGGTAGACAACAATCTAGCTTTACAAGATCGGTTATATCAACTTCGGTCGGAAACGCAAGATGCTTTCAACGAGGCTAAGGTTTTGGAAGCTAAATGGAAGGAAGTAGAGAAAGAGCAACGCGATGTTTACCAGGTTTGCCTTGCGATCTCATTGCCATGCGTTTACGGACATTTATGTTTCCAGAAATTTACTCCCCAATTTCTTCTCATGCGACTCCGCCATAGCGTCACTGCTCAAGACGATGCATCGGAACGATTAGCTACTGCTTTTGTACAGCATCAATCGCTGAGCTCCTCCTCTGAAAGTCATTCTGGGACCAGCACGCCCAGTGGGAAACAGATCGAGGATTTCATCAAGGAATACAAGGAATCTAGGAAGGTTTATCACAAGAGGGTAATTTGGTCGGATAGATGGTCGAGGGGCCAGGTTGAATGGAGAGACGATTGACGTGGTATGTGCTCTACGTAGCTTGCCTAGTACTTCTGGCGGTTGTCTTTAGATTACAAGAACGGCATGAAACATCACCCTGAATACATATTATGAAAACTACACAAAATCCTCGCGATACCCCTGCTTTCAGCACCGGAATGAATCGTGCTGAGGTTAACCACAGATGTGAGATGCGTACTGCTACCCCTGGTCCCTCTGGAGGCAAACCTGAGCGCCGAAAGCTTCTCTTGTCCCTTTATCCTCCTTTCTTCCTTGAATCGAAGATGAGCTTGCGAGCATTCTGGCCCGAGTCTGACCTGGCGAAATTCCAACAGATGCTTCAGATGCCACAGCATGTGAACTCCACAATCATGGGAATTGGCCTGGAAATGCACCTAGATACCAATGAGACTAGCATCGAAGACGTCGGGGTGTATAACCTTCACAAACCTTGAAGTGGGGGTCACAGATCCAGTCGCTGTTCGGATTATTTTTTAGCATGATATCTTCGCCGCGCATGCGACCCAAGACATCCGCAAGCCACATCAAGACCTGCAGCTCAGAAAAAAAATTAAAGAAGAACCATTTTGAAAAAAAGAGCGCACAAGCATGAGTTTGGAGTTTTTCCGCTCAAGCAAGGGCTTCTGGCGATTTTGAATGCACCGGTCCCAAAGACTGTCGAAGATATCGATCCGCTTACTGCGGAAATCAATGTGCGCTGAGTACCAGTGAGTACTATCTTTGTTGATGGGAATGAAGACGCTATCCCATCCGGTGCCGCTTGTGCCTATCATAGCCGTCTAGCAGATTTGAGGTTACAACAGGTGTGTATAGTGAGACTTGGACACTTACCGCCGCTTTGGCACACCATCTTCGAACGGTATCCTCATCCACATTTGTAAGAAATCCTTCCCTTGCGTTGATGCATTCGGTCTCTTGGAAAAGAACTTTACATACCAAAAATGTGTTGAATCCAAGTGTAGTGCCGGACTTGAAACACCATTTTTTGACAAAGTAATTGACCATTTCATCGTCGAGCCATCGACCAGCATTGAGGGTTTGAAAGCTGGTGAGGGTTACGTGGGGGAGCTTCCCGTTGAAAGCACAGGGATTGTCTGAGAACTGGTATAGGTGAGAACAGCAAGAACGGATGCGAGGAAAAAGAACGCACCTTTTTGACCAGATTCTGTAGCATCAATTCGCTCCGCTCAGGATGTTTGTCAAGCATATTCCACAAAATCACTTCAATCGCTTGTTGCTGTTGATACATTGGGAGAGAATTTCCAAATTTTGTATGACAATAAAGACGAGATTGTCCGAAGGAAGAGTAGATGCAACGGGGTTGCCGCAATGCTTCCGCTGACAGGAAGTGAGGGCGCTCCGGAATGTGACAATTTTGGAAAGGACCTTTGTAGCCTGACGCAGGCGCTTGATCTGAGATTCGCAGTCTACATAAAGCCCGTTGTCGAGCGAAAGGACACACGAGGGAAAGTCGGTTGTCAAAAGAGTGTTGGTTCGGTTAAGGTTCATGAGGCGAAGCAAGTGCAAGAGAGAGATAGAAGGTAAAAATGCACTGCATTGACTGATAGTATCGGAAATCCTCAAAAGAAGTGGTGAAGTACAGCTGCAAATAATGCTGATTGGCGGGAAATCAATGAGTGTGCATTTATTGTGTGCTTTGGCCTGGCGTCGCGAAGGTGAAAGCAGGTGTTGATACGTTGACTTAAAGAAAATTTAGATTCCCTCACAGAAGAGATGGTACGTTTATATTTTTTGGCCTCGAAAAATAATTTATGAGCTGTGCCTGATGCACTGTAGTGGTGGAAATATCGGTTTCCGTCCGTTACGAATATCCTCGGCCGCGAGACTCTGTAGATGCCTGCTTTTCACCCAGTCAACCCCTTCAACCTCGTTGTTAAGCTCCGGCCTGCTCAAAAGCATCTTCTCAGCTTCTGCTACCCGGTTCCGCTTCAACACAAAACTTGCAGTCGAGTAATCAGACGCGTTCCTCTCTTTTATCTGCTGGTTACCCACTCGAAATTCTAGTTTCGTGCAATTCGCCTCAAAAGTCGCGGGAACGAGGTGAGGTCGTGCTTTGGCGGCCTTGACAGCGTAACTTAGTTGCTTGGACAACAGCTCGGATTTACTCCGGCAAGGAGAGTGAGGCCGACGTAAAGTGTGGCTAGACTCAAAGGAGCTGTATGTCCGTTTTTGCATGGGAGAGTTGTTGTGTGAGGAAAATTTTTCCTGGACGGTTTGGGGTAGTTTATGTGTAGTCATTTCAGCGATAGCTTCCGGATGACTTCGAGCTTCGGCCCTCTTCTCATAGACGACGCCTGGAGTTTGACTAGGGTTGGCGGAAGACGAGGGAGTTGAGTCGACTCGATGATCATTGGGGCGTCCAGGAGGAATATTCTTCAGCTCCCCCAGCGGCTAGTGAACTTGACTGCAGTTATAAGAGCTGTTCGGAGACGTTTCGCAGGCCGCTCAGCGCTTCCATGAGTTACATCAGCGGCTTCAGGTCCGCGTTTCTTGTCCTTGAGAGGGCTGGAAGGTGGCGAAGATGAAGCCTCTCTGATATTCCTGCTGGGGTGTCGCCTGCGTGAATCGGAGGATAGTCGTGCTTTTTTAACAGCCTTGGATCGAGAAGAGGACGAGGAAGGAATGAGATGGATGGGAGAGCTAAGATTGGCAGTGTTGTCGGTTAGTCTTTGAGGTTTTCTGTGAGAGCTCGGGAAGCGGGGAACAGGACTTGGTGAGGGTAACACAGCCGGCGAAGATGGAGAAAAGTGCAAGGAACGGCCTTTGGCAATCAGCTGAGGTGATTGAGACATGGGGAAGGGATCAGCAAAGGACTGGGACCCAGAGTCGAGGTTGCCGTTTCCTTTTGGTGTAGACGTCATCATGCGAGAGACGGTCGCTTTCGATTTCCCCTTTACAGGTCGAACAGAGGAAGACAGCGATGTCAATCCTCCTATCCCAGCCTTGGATTTGCTACTAGTATCGGCCTGCTGCGACCAGGTGTATACTCTCCGTCGCCAGAGTCAATAGAAAACGAAGAATTCTCCAGAACCTTTTGAGAACCTGCACCGTCTGAAGCAAATAGTTGGTGCGCCGTTCGTCCGCGATCGTCATCGTCATCGTCATCACATGAGTCAAAGTCATTATCGCTGCCGCGACGATGGATGATAGTACACTCCTTCCGTATGGTGATGCGATTTCTTTTGACTACCACTCCATCGGGCCCGAGGTTTCCTGAGCCGGCATCGGACGTCCTAGGGGGCGCCAGATTCGAGCTTTCGTCCTTTTGGCCATTGATCACTAACCAACTCATCAGGATGTCCAGTCTTCGTCCTATTGCACCTCGACGACCGGACGATTTTACACCACGCCCAGGAGTGGTAAGCCACTTTTTGGCCGCTGCGCGGATTTTGTCATCGGCCAGATCCCCAACAAGGTTCTTGACTGCAACATCATCCTCTTCATCATCAGTGGTCAAAGCTTCTGCGATGGCCTTGTACGCGTCCATCTCGTTATCGCTGACAACGGGCGTTGGAGGAATCAACGGAGGCGCAAGAGCAGGTTTTGCACCGCGGGAAGAATCTATTTGCCGACAGCAGCTCTGGAAGACTCGATCTATGGCGGCCCATTCAAGTTTCTCCATTCGTGGGTCAAGGGTATTGGGAATGATGCGTTTGGGCCGAAAGAGGGAGGCAAAGGACTGTAGCTCGGGGAGAGGCGAATGTCTTGAGAGCGGAACAAGCTGGGGGGAAATAGCGTAAGTAAAAGGACGTGCTTTGATATGTTCAAGACTCACCAATGACCGAACCAGTTTACCGCGAGTGAGTTTTTTCTGAATAGTAGCTTGATATTCGACCCATTGCTCCGGTGTCATGGAGCTCACCGGGTTGATATAAACAACTGCTTTCTCTCCAGCGGCCTTCCCCGCCTCCTGCTAGGACCCCCCATTTTCGCTTCAGACCACCCGTCAGCATTTCCAAAGAAAATACGATTGGCAGCAGCAACAGTATCTTCGCTCCCCTCCTCAATATCTGAGTCGAATGAATCATCTTGGCGGTCAACGCGAACGTGGTCACAGCGATCAAAGCGTTCACAAGCATGGAATCGGGTTTCGTCTTGATCTGTTGTTCCAAGAGATCGAAGAAGAGGATCAGAAGAGACGAGAGAAAAAATCTTGGCTTTATATTCATCCAGGTGAATCTAGGACAGAATGAACATGAGAGCAATTCGAACAAGATTGTGTAAACACGGACCTTACACTTGAATGCTCTCGCAATGGCTTTAAGAATGTCCTCGTATCCCCATGTCCAGTGATTAATGAAGAAATATGTAGAAGAGGGGTACAGCTTGAGAAGAGCTATCAAGCCGGTGGTTGCATCTTCCTGTGGAAACAAATTGAGTTGTAACCATAGTTCAGCGGTATAGAACTGACTTTGGTAGGAACAGGGTGTGTTTGTATGACACACGCGGTATCTAAGTATATCGCGTCCAAAGTTTTGATGACCTGACCGTCCCCATCTTCGAAATAGTCGGTATCATCCGGAGGGGCGAGGTATGGTTGGAGAAAGGGATTATGCTTGATAGACTCTAGAAACCACGGCTCTGCCCGAAAGTCACCTGTATGAAGAATATTTCCTTGCGGACCCTCGATAAGAAACCTATTTTTGATCACTCGACCGAGTTCAGAGACAATAACGGGTTTGCATACACATTACAGCTCCAGGGCAATGATTTGCATCAAAGACAGTGATAATAATACTTTTATCGTGTTCTAGCTCGATTTTGGTCGGCGTGTTCAGCGGTATCGGTTGCAATAGATCCCTGGAACCGTGATAGTTTGGTTGGCCATCCGAATCTACCCAGGGATCAATCTTCAAGTGCCGATAAGTCCATTTGTGTTCTGCACGGTATTCTCCCTTGTGAAGTGCGCGTTCCTGATAGACTTCGTGGCGTAAAAGCATTTGTTTGGCATCTGACGAGCAATATACAGTCTGGCTAAAAGATTGGGCCTGGAGACCGACGATGTGGTCTGTGTGAGTATGTGACAGCAGATAAAGAGCAGCATTTCGAGATTCTGATGTTAAAGGTATTGTGCTAAAACCATCGACACGGATAGAATAGGGCAGAGCAAAAGAGTTGAATGGAGTTCCAGGAGGCATCAAGGCATTGATGACTCAAATTGCGAAATGACCAACATACAACGATCACCTGACAGTCAATTATGTAATGTTACTGTATTTGTCATGATTCCAGCGCAGCACGGTTAACGGGATCATTTTTTCATACAGACTTTTGCTTCACATTGACCGTCACTCAGGAAGTTATGGCTCATATAAGAGGCCAAAATATGATGCCAGGACATCCAGTAGATGGTATGGGCCTCATAAATGTTTTAAGGAGCTTGCCATCATCCATGTGCTCATTCTCAAAATTTTATTCAAGATCATCAACGTAGCTTCTCCTTTATATTATGAACATTCTCTTCTGCCCATGATTTCAGTGAATATATAGACGGCGCTCCGAAGTTCGGAGCGCGGCAACAATAAGTCTTAATTATCCTTGCCCACAAACTGGTCAAACCATCTGAACACCTCATAGTGCCACTTCAAGCTATCGCAAAAAGTGATAATCAGCTGCAAAGATAGCCTCCAGAAAGTATAATTCCTCCTCACCTATTTCCATGATTGAGCACCCAATGGTTTTCATCCGGGAAGATAACCAAGCGACTGGGGATGCCCTGTCTAGAAGTCCAACGGTGTCATCAACGCCTTGTGAGAGCGGGAGGATAGATTGATCACTAACTGTTGCAAAACATGGAAAGCACCGATCCCTTCCGTCTCGGGAAGACGATAGTCCTTGGAGCCATGAATCAAGAGCTGAGGAGTGCCCCATTTGTCGACAAAGTTGGAGGGGTTGAACCTGCGAATCATCAGAAGCTGTCATTTTCCACTGGCGCCGGGGACGTACTTCTCCAACAATTCTTTGCTCTTCTTGTCCCAAGGCCTGAGGGACATTAGAATGCGGTGGAGTAGATAAATACACATGTGGCATACCTTCCGTGCCAGTCGTGGTTGAACTGAGGAAAAAGTAAGATGGCTTGTCAGGTGCGGGCAGCAAGGAGACTATTCGACTCACGAAGAATAGTTCCTCAGTCGAGAACCCATTGTATGCAGAATCAAACACCTAGCCGTGAGTTTACTCAACAGGTAAAAAAGGACATTACAGCTGCGATCTTACCCCATCATGGCAGACCAACGCCTATCATATATGTATGACCGAGTAAGAACGTTTTCAAGCCTTTGTAATCAGTATGATATCACCTTAAAACCGAAATCATATTCTGGATGTCCTTGAATCCAACTACACGATCGACAATCAAAATTTCAGGAAATGATTCTCAGAAAGAGACTATACGTACTTGATTGCATAGCCACCCCAACTAGCACCGGCAGCCACAGCTCGATCCGCATCCACCTCTGGGTAGTTATTGAGAATATATTTCCAGCCCTTCTGCAAGTCGACGAAGGGTTTTCCTCCCCAGTCTCCGGTGATCCCGTCGGTAAGTTCTGGCCAGAGGAAAGGCACGTCAAACGCGTATGCCAAGTCAATGAATGCTCACAAGACGCACCTTGCCCGAAGGAAGTGCTTCCAGTGGGATTTATAGCGACCGTGAAATAACCTTGCTGAGCGAACACTGGGATGCGGTTGGAGAAGAATCGCCGAGGTAGCTGCGCACCACGCACCATTGGGGTTCCATCTGGTCGACCACTGGTCTTCCCAAGCTCCCTGAGGACCTACCCAAATGATTGCGTTATTGACGGAAGGAGAGGAACAAATCCTATTCATTACCTCCGTGAATAAGTAACACAATTGGATGTGCCTTCTTCTGACCCTCCTTCCATCCCCTCGGTTTCAATATCCAACCATGTATATCGCGGTCTTCCGCTCCCTTGAACCAAAAGTCCTCACCAACACTAAGCTCCTTCCCCTTAAGCTGCTCCTCGGTAGTTTTTGTAATTTGTTGGACGATTCCATTAAACTTTACCGGATTTTCCGACTCGGAAATGTTCTTTTGCAAGCTGTCCAGACCGCTAACGAGAAATACGTCATTGGGCGAGGTCAGAGATGACTTGGAAATGAGGACTCGGCCGTATGGGAGTGTCTGAAGTCCGGAAGACGCGCCATCTTCGACGATTGGGACTGGTTGAACTATTTCTTGGATAGGTCTGGATCCGTGGTGGATTTTTGGGTGTGGATGGGATGGGAAGAACGTAGACTTTGACTCGTGCATGATCACTGGCAGTAAAGTAGATGAACTCTCCTTCCTTCGAAAACTGGAAACAGAGGAGTGATGAGCAAAGACGGTCGAAGGAGAGAGCAACCTGCTTACGGCCAAGGATGCAGGGGAACGATCCCAGTGTTGCGTAAGAGTAAACCTTATGTCCTTCTTCAGGTCATAGATGACAATCTTCGCCCTATTTTCGCGATTTAAGAATGATCTTTGGGTGAGAAATGCAACGTCGACACACCTATCACTTTCGTATCCATCTTCGTCCAACTCTAGCCAGGCTGCCTTGTCCGCTCCCTGGTTGAGAATAGGACCATGAATAGCACCCTGAGACCCTGAGGTGAGCTCGCGGGGCTGGTTCTTTCCTGTGATGTCGATAATATACACCTATTTTAAGCATCAGAACGGGTTGGAGGTTTGGTACGCACAAAACTCCTTACATTCTGCTTCGTATGCCATGCACGTTCATGTTTAAAGGCCGGGTCTAGCGTCGTGTAGATGACGGATTGCTTCGACACATCAAAGTCGTCGGTACCCCCGAATGGCTCCACAGGTGTGTTCTGCGACCGAACGTAGTGACTTTATTACATGGTCCCGACTGAAGAAGCGGGAGGCGGGATCTCTTACATGACTAGTTCCCTTCTGCAGGTTTACGAACTCCGTTCCCAACGACCACTCGTGGTTAGGATCTTGCGTAAGTTTGACACTAAACAACGCCTGTTCCTTCGGACCAACCCACTAATTAGAATAACAATCAGCTTGCATGGTGGATGGTTTTATGGCAGTCGTTACATGGTCCCAATGCCTGCCAAGCGTGAGCGAAGCTGAAGCCAGCTATACCAAAGCAGATAGTACCTTTCATATGTGTGATCATATACAAAGGCCGTAGTGCCGCGATTTTCCCAAGCCTCATCCTGTTCCTTTACAGTCGAAAGATTCCCGTCCGAATACACGTTATCCGAAAAGACCAAATAGCCATCGGTGGAATATCGGAAGTTGGTTGCTGAATTGGTGGGGAAAGAACCCAGATGGACTGGGGGTTCAGTATTAAGCGTTCCTACGGCGTCCGACTCGTTTGGAGGTACGTATACGACGTTGAGGGCGTAAATGTCCAGCGTTTTGTTTTCTCCTTCAACTACGTGCGCGACAGTTCTTCCACTGAGCCAGAAGGCCTCGCCTACTTTGTCCAACTGGCCGAACGCGATTTATCTTGGATTCTCTCGAACGATGGAGCAAGAACGTACCGGCAGTTCGTGTGGTTTGTTGGTAAATCCCAATGGAGCTAGAAAGATGGACTTTTTGTTCCTACATACAAAGCTCAGCTTGCAAAATACGAAACCTGGACAGGTCCTACTTTTTCTCCTCGAAAGAGTACTTGCTGTATGGAATAAGAACAAAGTCTCCTGCTTGATTCGCAGCTCCTTCACCGGGTCGACCAAGTTCAACGAGATCCTTGGGGGAAAACAGGTCGGCTCCTTCTTTGAATTCGAACAAACGCTGGGCAGACATGGTTGCAGGTTCTTGGGAACTTTGCAGCGGGATTTGGGAGGACAGTCCCAGCGCTGACAGAAATGGGAATCGCATGACTGAGAAGCAGCCTGACCACTTCTTAGTGTGGTTCAGGTCAAAGTTGGAAATTAGGTCACACTGACGATAGCATCCCATAGAATTACTACTAATACACTATACTTTTGACAGACAGAGTTCATCACTCGCTCATAAGTTCGTCGGCGTCGGCAGAGACACTGGCGACTTGCGATAGTCGGCGTCCATCGACTTGAGTAACCTGCCCAGTCGCTGCATCCCATCTCGCAATGAGCCCAACCTTGAATGTCACCATTCTCTCCCCAATAAGCTTCAATAACTGGGCTTGCTCAGCCGTGAGCACTTTACCCTTTTCACACAATTTGTGAGAAACAGTTAACGTTGGCACCCCGCGGTTCATTGTAGTCGTAAGGCCTAATTTTCGTAGTTGAGGGTCTTCGTTATGCGGAAATGGTTCTGGTGGGTCAGAATGTCGTCGCATAACCGGTCCAGCGGGTAAAATGACGGTTTTACTGGCAACGTTACCCGCGCGTGCATAATCGGGTTGTGAAAAGTCGGCAAACCACTCGATTACTTCTTGGGGTTCCGTGTCAGTGAACAAAAGTCCAACTTGACCTTCGATTTGCTGCGTTAGGGCTTTAGCGAGCGGTATAAGCACAGAGAGCGAAGATGTACCTTGGCCAGAACATGTATACCCTTGCGATGCTCTTCTTCTGGAGTGGCTCCGAGAGCTTTGGCTAACAGAGCCGATCTGCTAAAAAATATCCGCGCAGAACTGTACATTGCACCTATCGATTAGCGTAACTTGAACAAAAAAAAAACCGCACACACTCTTTCCAAAGATTTCGTACAGTCTTCAAATGTGCATTCCTCATTGCACCTACTTCAAAAATCCAGCAGTATTTCCACTTGTCCGCATTTTCTTTCACCTTTGAGAACGTTTTTAGAGCAGATTTTCTGAGCTAAGAGATTTGACCCAACATTCTCTATCATTGCCGATTTGTGTTCTCTAGTCTTCTTATCGACCTTTGTCAACGACACTGGACGTTACTAGTGTAAAAGACTAGTTCTCTGGATTGGACCTAAGTATACATACCAACTTTGTTTCTTTTGGACTTGGGCATGGCGAGATTGATAATGGAAGGCGGAGGAGAAAAAATTGCCGGGCGGCAAATGCCTGCAATATGGTGACCGGTACACCAGCCATGAGGAAAACCCTAGGTTCCCTGAAAAGCACATTGCGCGGATCTTTAGCCCAGCATTCTGAAGCGAAAAATGGGACTACACGGAAGGTACTTGGAAGCACTTTGAACGCAGCCGAAACCTCGATTCGGTTGCTCAATGAGCTATCAAATACAGTACCATTTCTTGGAGGGGCAACGTCTGCGACAATATTCATTATCGAACAATGCAGGGTAACTCACTAGCTTCTCCGTTTGACCCGAATCTCACGCTCTCTGCAGAAATATGTTCGCAACTCTGAGGCCTTTGATAATCTTTTAAAGTCATTGCAAAGTCTTGAAAACATGCTTACACCTTACAAGCAAAATGATTTGCCTGCTGAACTAGCGAGAAGTGTGAAGGAGTTTGTTCTGTATGTCTTACGCCATTTTCAAAAGGCCCTGTGTATTGACAGAATTTTCGTAGTGCTGTATCTGACATACGGACTGACGTTCAGAGTTTACAATCTAGCAATCGGTTCTCGCGAATCGTAAACAATTCTGATAATGAAGCTCGGGTGGCGGATTTGCTCCAAAAGGTCAAAATTGCTATCGACAAGATCATGGTGAGCTCGGTCACGCAAACGAGGGACATGATTTACATTTCGGCCGAAGCTTGCAGGTTTATTAGATATAGCTCGGGGGGTTCAGGCAAGTGGATGTCTAGATGCTGTGTTCAATACCAGTTAACTCGATAATAGGAAATCAGTATGTTGGCGATTTCTGTTCCACAGCTATGCATACTTGAGCCAAAAATCCATAGCCCTTGCGCAAAGTCTTCACTCTCTTAACCCCGTTCATAGCGCTCGATACAACTGTGTTGATCGCGACCAGTGCCTCGATGGGACTCGCGTCACTGTCTTGGAAGACATCCAGAATTGGTTCAATGACGGAGAAGAGCAAGTCTACTGGCTGAATGGTGCTGCAGGTATGGGAAAGACAACGATTGCGCTTTCCATTGCACATCGTCTGGCTACGAATGACCAGCTCTTTGTGGCGACCTTCTTCTGCTCCCGGGAATTGGTTGACCGAAAGAACGCGAGTCTTATATTCCCCACCCTTGCGTGCCAACTGGCTAGCCTCAGTCATGAATATCATGATGCATTGGTCGATGTTGTCGCCCGCTTCCCGTATATTCGATCCGCCCTACCGCACGAGCAAGTGCAGCGCCTTATAATCGAACCGTTGAAACAGTGCCAGCTACCAAACTCCATTGCGCTGATCATTGACGCACTGGATGAATGTGACGGCGAGCGGGCGTCGGAAAAGATACTTTTGGCTCTCCTTCAGCATGTATGCTCGACTCCTTCTTTGAAAGTTTTCGTCAGCTGCCGCCCAGCGGCCTATGTCGAAACCCTTCTCTCCGCGGGTGAACATCGTCGCATGTTCAAACTACATCACGTTCCGGCTAGCATCATTAATAGCGACCTTCAACTTTTCTATCATCGGCAATTAGAAGAGATTCGAGTCGCTAAGAAGGTGGAAGCGCCTGACTGGCCTCCGGATATCCTTGTGCAGAAGCTGGTCCAGCACGCTGCTGGATTGTTTATATTTGCCGTAACTGTCTGCAAATATCTTGACTCGCGTGGTGACGTTAAACGACGATTGGAATACATTGCCAACCTACCGATGACCGAGCACAAGGATTCCCTCAGCGTGGACAGGCTGTATACAGAGGTTATCCTGGCTGCGCTAGAGAGGATTCCGGATGAACGTGATCGTCGAGACTTTGCTCGAGTATTGGCGACCGTAATGCTCGCTCAGGAACCCGTCGCTGTGGATGCTTTGGGCGGACTCTTGAACATCGATTCATCGATCATCTATGATGTTCTTCAGGACATTCACCCTATTCTATCGGTCCCAGATGAAGCTGGTACAGTCAACGGGGAGGTCGTTCACACATTTCACGCATCTTTTCCAGATTACATGACTTCCCATGACAGAATCGGAGTGAAGGTTCCGACGTTGTACATCGATCCGAAAGACCACAATTTGGACATGGCCCTCTGTTGTTTGTCATGCCTGAACAAGGAATTGAAGCGTATCCTACCTTTCAGCAAAAGGTTTTTTGCTAATGAAGAAATAGACGGCTTGGACCTCACTGTCCGGGAACATGTGTCGAAGGCCCTCCGCTATGCAGTCCTTTACTGGGCTGACCATTTATCAACCGCTACGCGCTCTGGTCCCGGTGTTGGTGAGGTGTTGGAGCAA
Organism: Collybiopsis confluens; assembly: GCA_013368555.1. Taxonomy (NCBI): domain Eukaryota; kingdom Fungi; phylum Basidiomycota; class Agaricomycetes; order Agaricales; family Omphalotaceae; genus Collybiopsis; species Collybiopsis confluens. The sequence goes on along the minus strand of JAACJN010000112.1, from coordinate 87,611 downwards.
CTGCGATTGTTTGCAGACACAAAGTTGTTGTTCTGGCTTGAGTCCACAAGCCTATTGTCTGCCGCTGGAAGTGTGTTGGGAATGGCCGTGAAAGGGCGGAATTGGCTCAAGGTGTGTTTCTTGCCTTAAATTTTTCCGAGTGACTTATCTATTGGTTTTAGATCAATTATACGACGAAGTATGAGCCAACCCTCCAGCTTCTCCAAGATCTATACCATGCAGTGAACGATTCATATCCTATCATCCACAACTATGCGTCACATATATACATATCGTTTGTTCTCTTCCTTCCTCAAGAGACTTCCTTGTATCGCCAGTATTCCCATCACCTTCCTTCGAATTGGAAAGTAATTAACTCAGGCTCGCGGACGGCCTGGAATGGTCTCATCCGATCGACGAGAACCAATCTATTCGCAGACTTGATTTCTTTTTCGCCGGATGAAACGCACATTATCTTTGTCAATCAGGCTATTCAATCACTTGATATCTTATCCTCAGCGTGGACTCCCGTTTCACGCGGACCGGGCCCTGTGGGTCAGACATGGAATATTGACATGGTACCGGGCGTTGATGCTGATTTTCCTGGTGACGGCTGGCCTCGAGGGACTGAGCAACCAAGTATGACTTCGACAATTTGCCTCCCTGATGGAACGATCATCACTTGCTGTACTATTCTTACCGCGGACGAAGAGCCTCGCAAATCGCACTGTTTTGTTAGCCTGTGGGACGCAGATACTGGAGTGCACAAACAACTTCTACACAGGGTCTCGGAAGAGATGGATATGTTTCTTCCTGTCATAGCAGTTTCGTCAGATTTCAGATTCTTGGGTTTATCAACCCCTTCCGTGCTGCGGTTATGGAACACGGAAACATGGAGCGAGGTTGTATCCTTATCATCCCCCACTCCCTTCTATCGCTGCTTCTCCGTGTCGAAGAAGCATTACCTCATCGGTTCTGAGATACGACAACTTGCCAATAATGCAGCTGTACTAAGAGAACTGGACATTGATCCAATCGGGGTTGTATCGACTTCATTCTCCAGAGATGGTGATTTTCTGGCGCTTGGACTCACCAGTGGTCGAGTCGATATTTGGACGGTTTCAGCGGGGACCTTGAGGATCTCTATCCCGCCCGTCGTCCCCCTTTCAAGATCAACGCCTTTACCTTTGGTCGCTTTTTCTCCGACTAATGATCTCCTCGCAACTGCTTGTAATAGAAACATTTCTTTCTATCTTTTGGCAAAAACGCAAATCTCTCAATTGTTGAATACCGTAAGGCCTCCTGCGGCGCCAACAGCCTTGATATTTTCTCCTGGCGGTCAATATATAGCATGCAAGTATGATCATATGGCAGTGGATATATGGTCAACTGCCGCCTTGCTCGCTTCTAACAAGCCTCCACATGAAGTGGACTTCAGCAAGTCGCCACGTTATCTGGCATTGATGGCAGATCCCCGTTTTGGATTAACTGGAGATCGTGATGGCCGCCTTTCAATATGGGATTGCGATACAGGGTTATTAGTACAGGATTGGGTCGCTCATGAAGGCTCACAAGTCGGAGCAATAGCCGTTAGTTCCGACGGGAGATTCCTTGCTTCCTCCTCAAATAATGACACACGCATCTGGTCTTTTAAAAATGTGGGAAGTCCAAAACTAGTAGTTTCTATACCAACACCTTCCGAGGAGGCATTTGAGGGTTTTCCTATTCTTCGGGCAGTCAGCTTCAACTTGGACTGCACAATGCTGGCAATAGCGACGCCATCCATGGTCGAAATTTGGAAACTTACCGCATCGAATGACTGGGAGATGCTTGTCAAGTTTGAACCTGGCGTTCACCGGGATCCAATCCTCGAACCCGAGCAATCTGATGTGGATGACCAATCTCCGTTCGTTGATAATCGTACGATACCTCTGAACGTAAACGGGGGTTGGCTGTTGCAGTACTACCATAGACTTGATCATGAGATACTGGGAGCTCACTCCACCCACGCTAGGCTCCGAGGCCCATTCTTATGGTTCAAGTCGTCAACCCCAAAGTTTGCGGTGCAACGCTACTCTCCCTCTGGCAAATTGTGCTTCAGCTCTAATGATCAATATATTCTCGCGTTAGCTGGAATATATGAGACCGCTACTGGACGGAGGATCACCATGATTGAAAATGAGTTAAAAGACCCTTTTATCCTGAAATATTTCTGGAGCAATCTTGAAGAGCGTAATAAGCGCACGGGACTCAAGACGTTGCATCCGCTCGAATACAGTGACTCTGGATGGATTGGGGACTCTAAGGGTCGCAGATGCTTCTGGATGCCTCAAAGTCATTATAGTGATTGGTGGACAGTGAGAATACCGGGATATTCTTGTTCGTCTGAGGGGGATCGGTTTGCGTTCATATCTCGTCAGAGCTACGATTCCTCCTCCGACCTGGTCTTTGTGAACGTTCCGGGTGCTGAGGCAGACGAATAGCTGCGTGAACAAATTAATACACTAATATCATCTCTACGTAGAATAGTGATCGTTTGGTATCTTTAGCTTTGACCATCGCCCGTAGCGGCGCGGACGGACCGGAGGAATGTCGCTTCCTTATCTCACGATTGCGCGTTGGACGCATACGGGCATGTTACGACAAGCGTGGAAGCCAGCCGCGGCGTCGATAGCAGTTGCTGGCCCTGCGTATTACTTTTATTCTTCCCGGGATTCCCAGCAAACTTTTGAGTTGCCTGTGCGCGTCAAAACCGCAGACGGTAAAAAAAGTGAACACATCATGAAAACCCTTCCCCTGCTCCCAATGAAAACCGTCAATTCCAGACTTGGACAAATCGGACACTCAGAAACCAATAGCCGACCGTATGGCGTCACTTGGAATCATACAACCGCTTCCCTTGCCTCCAATGATCCCATTGAGGACGCTCATTCGCACCAGATTATCCAGAGCGACGATGCCAAAGGAGACTTGCTGTTCTATACGGTTTTCGACGGCCATGGCGGGCGGGATACGTCTCAGCTACTCTCTCGGACACTCATTAATGCAGTCGCCCTGCAACTTTCTCAACTTGCCGCGAATACCACGTCCTCGTCCTCGTCCACAAAGTCATTCACGTCCGCTCTGTGGGGTCTTTGGTCGAATCCTTCTACACCGAGTTTTTGGGATATTCCTAGCGTGTCCTCGGCTATAGAATCTGCTTTTGTCGAGTTCGATCGTGTGCTGTTGGATGCGCCAATATCAATTCTGAAGCAGGCATTGCAGGAGAGAAAGCTGGGCGCAAAAGACCCTATTCCAGACTTAAGTGGAAATGCCCAAGCCATCCAGACTATGCAGGCTGCTATCTCAGGTGTGTAGCATCTCCATCATTTAGCAGATATCCAAAGTCATTGATGAACTCTAGGCAGCTGTGCGTTAATGGCCGTTTTCGACACCGCACAACGCGACCTATATATTGCATGTACTGGGGATAGTCGAGCCGTAGCCGGGGTCTGGGAACCCTCGGAAGACGGAAAGGGAGCGTGGAAAGTCGATGTACTGAGTGAAGATCAGACCGCGAGAAATCCGAAGGAGGTTGAGCGGTGAGTGAAATGATTATATTGACGATACTCTGCTCTTATACTCTTCGACAGTCTACGCTCAGAACACCCGAAGAGTGAGGCAACCGAAGTGGTTATGAATGGGAGAGTGCTGGGGGGCTTGGAGCCATCCAGAGCTTTTGGTGATGCTCGTTACAAATGGCCAACGGGAATTCAAGAGCTGTGCGTTTCTCGTTTACACCACTATGGTAGTTTCTCACCCGTAAATTATAGTCTGAATCAAGTATACATGGTCGGGAATGGCACACCGTTGAGGAAGCCACCAAAAACATTTAAAACACCTCCGTAGGCCTTCCTTTCTATCTCCGATTCACTGGTCCAAACTTTTTTATAGTTATGTGACTGCGCAGCCAGTTGTTACACATCGTAAACTCTCTTTCGATGACCCATCATCATTGCGATTCCTAGTCATAGCCACGGATGGGCTTTGGGATGTTTTAACGTATGTCTATCCTTGAGTTTTTCGTTCTTGCTCTAACACAGCATTAAAACAGCCCCGAAGAAGTCGTCAGCCTTGTCGGAGGCCATCTTGCCGGTCTGAAAGGCTCGATATCAAGAGATGCTCTACCCACGCTCGTGCCAACATCTGTAGCTAATGCGGGTGTTGATGGCAAAGCAGGAAAGCAACTGGCGCGCTCGACGAAACAAGGCTCTTGGGCGTTTGTAGACGATAACCTAAGCACACACCTTATTAGAAATGCTCTCGGTGGAGGCGACGAGAAAGAGGTCAGACAGATGATGAGCATACCTCCTGGGATGTCGAGGAGATATAGGGATGATGTGACGGTCACTGTGGTGTGGTGGGAAGCAGGGAAAGAGGGAGAGGCAAAGAGTACAGACGTTATGATCAAATCTAAATTATAAACCCACCAATGCGTTCTTCCCCTCTCTTTCTCTTAACTTCACAACCAGCGAACAGTACGGCTTTTTGCCGTACGAGTCATATCCGAGCAGATCCGTGAGTTCAATCTCCCGAAAAGGATAACGAACTTCCGGCGGAACCGGTTTCAATGCAGGCGACTTTACTCGAACGTGAGTTAATGCGAAGAGGTCTTGAGGTGCATTTGCACAGTACTATTCTACAGTATAAATGAAGAGAAGTCGCTCGATACACCTCCCAACCACACCTTACGCAAACGAGAATGCCCCTCCTTCTAGTACCTTTCGCGTCTATCGTGATCTACATCGGAGCTCTTGCGATTTACAGAGTCTTCTTTCACCCACTCCGCAAATACCCCGGACCAATTCTTGCCGCTTTGACTGAGGGGTACGAGGCGTATTACAATATCGTAAAACAAGGAGCCTTTCTTGTCGAAATTGAACGTCTCCATGCCGTGCACGGTCCGTGAATGATTATGCCAACCAGTACTGACCAGCTGAGTACTTTCAATGTTTTATAGGTCCTGTAGTCAGAGTCGGCCCCAATACGGTACGCCCTCCGATACTTATGAGACCGTCAACAAATCAACTGATCTCTTCCCTATTACACAGCTGCATTTCAAAGATAAAAAAGCCTTCCATGACATTTACACCCATGGAAGGAACTTGATCAAAGAACCGGAATTCTACCACAGTCTTATGTCCCACTGCAGAGAATCCTCTATCGGATTCACCGATCCCTTAGAGGCAAAAGATAGACGAAGCTTGTTAGCTCCCTTATTCTCTCGTCGCTCAGTGGTAGCACTCGAGTATACGATTCAGACAAAGGTACATAGACTCGAATTGCTCCCAAGTATTGCATTACTCAAGCATTCGCTTCCCTAGATTGACAAACTCGTCACGATACTGGAAGAGAATTACAACTCGTCAGACACAAGTCTCGATCTATCTGCAGCATATCGCTCTCTAACCCTAGACATCATCACTTCATACTGCTTCGCCGAGTCTACCAACGCCCTTGACGTCCCGAACTTTTCGCACCCGATGATAATAGGCCAACATGACGTCTTGAAAAGACTCTGGCTCCAAAGACACTTCCCCTTCCTGGCAACCTTCTCGTTGAAAGCGCCTCAAAAACTGATCCGATGGCTTTCCCCTCAATTCGAAGGTTATCTCGAATTGAGAACTGGATTTGAACGTCACATCAGCAGGCTGATCGCAGATCCAGAGTCCCTTTCCATTGCCGAACACGAGACTGTTTATACTTATCTTTTAGCACCCAAATCTCAGGATCGACCTTCGTTAAAATCTCTTGTTGAAGAAGGTTTCACGCTGGTGGGTGCTGGGTCCGATACAACCAGTTGAGTTTCTTTCCCTGCTGTGTCGGGATCTCGACTGACGAGGGCTCTATGTAGGTTGCGCCTGCACCGTCGGCACGTTCTACTTTATGAAGAACAAATCTGTTCGTCAAAAGCTACTGCAGGAGCTTTCTGAAGCATGGCCCAATAAGGATAGACCGATCAGTTTCGAGGCCCTGGAGAAGTTGCCATATCTAGTTCGTGATAGCCAGCTTTGACCGGTTTGATGGGCAGAAATTAATAATCATCACACCAGACTGCTTTCATCAGAGAAACCCTTCGACTTTCGCCTGGGATCATCCATCCTCTTCCTCGCTTGACTAATGGAACAGCTACGACCGTTATTGGTGATTGGGCAGTCCCTCCTGCAGTAAGTATCACAGCTCGCCATCCTTCATATTGATGTTCATTTAACGCATGTGCAGACTTCGGTCACCGAAATGAGCATACTCTTCATGCATATGAATCCAGACGTCTATCCAGACCCGGGAATATTCAAGCCCGACCGTTGGCTCGCCACGGCGGATGAGGAAATCAGTGAACAGTTGGACGACCTCTCTCCGTTCATGAGAGGACCTCGGATCTGTTTAGGCAAAAAGTGAGTATATGAATTCTGATAGATTGAACTTGGACTAATACACTAGTACTTTTAGTCTCGCTTGGTGTGAACTGTACCTCATATTCGCCAACATGTTCCGAAAATTGAACCTAGAGCTTGTCATTGATGAAGACACGTATGTTGTTTTACCAATGGACATCGTTCATGATCAGAGCTCTGATTTCATTTTCCCCTTAGGATCGAAGATTACAGCAGAGATTACGTTGACTCGTTCGAGCCCACTTGGAAGAAAGGTTATCGGGCGTTTATTGGCGCTCCTCGGGATTAGATGTTCAGATCGTCGGATGTTGTGTTTGGAGAGAGCCCCAAACTTGCTCGATAATTATCGAAAAGTAACGTATTAATCGTACATGTAGCCTCCGAAATGAACTGGACAATTTCCTGAATTTAGCAGGCTGCCACCTCAGAGGTTAAGCGTCAGTCTATATACCAGCTTAGCTTAATGTTACTTAGAGATGGCTCGAAATTCGACGGAGGAGATTTTTACAAGCAGGAGGAATCGCACAAAAGTTACTTGGAACGAAAGGACGCGACAATAAATAAGCCTGAGTGGGCGGGGGAGCTTAGATTTTTTGCTTGATTGAACATCGTAAATGAAGAACATAGGTCTGAATAATATTTAAACATCTGTGAGTAGACGTAAGCTGCATGAACCCAATACATAACTTAGAGAAAACAAGAGTCCACTTCGACAAAGACGCAATTGCCCACAAGTCGTAGTATTCATCAGACCATCATCGCTTTAGGTTTACGTCCCATATTGATACCAGTGTCCCGATTGGACATCCCATCTTCCAACACGGTAATGACCTCCAATTCCACTTGGTCAGACCCGACCCCTGTGATTTGGCTTCGACGGTCTAGAAATCGACCTGAAGAGGTGCCTGAAGAAGTGGTGGACAGAGCTATCTGCTTTGTTCGCTTTGCATCATCGTAATCGCGACCTTCAGCCACCCGAATAATAATGAAAAGTTGAGCTATCCCCTACAAGGTGAGTGAAAGAAACCTTTAGTCATGAGCTATGAAATACCAAGCTGGAAGACGACAGACCTGAATCAAACAGTTTTCCAATAGAATGAGATTTTCGACATTACTATGGGCCGCGAACGATACAAGGAAAATAAGGTCAAAGATGAAGTACAATGAGGCGGATTCAATGAGAGCGGTCGTGATAGACATGTAAGGCCTGGCATGCTCGGGTGATAAAGCCTGTTGAACGGACCGCCGGACAGTGAGTAGTCGTACCGAGACTAGAATAGTGAAGATGAGGTTGAACGTGCAGGATAAAGCCAGAAACGATGTCTGCAGGTTTAAATTTGCGAAGACAACCGATTTTCCGGCGGAGACCATAACGCTTATTGAAAACCCTGAACGTGAGATTCTCAAGAGAGGGTACGATGATAGTGGCTGGTACTATGACCTACCCACGATGGCCAGGTATACAGTACCCATTAGAGTCACTACCCACCAAGCATTACTCCATACTTTACAACAGCGATAGAGAAGGAGGGCATTCATGATCCAGACAAGGACTCCCTGGCTACATGAAAATGCCAGTGTGTGAATAAGTGACATCTCAAACAAACGGTTGCTCACCTATCAACTGCAAGACGATTATACCAAAAGTCGAGTTCATTCTCGATCAAGCTGTCTGGAGACCAGCCAGCCTGACCTCGAAAGTTGACCCATATATCTTCGGTGTATCGTGCATTGGCCGCGAACCCGATCGTGGCCAATATAAAGGTAATACTGATATAGGCCAAGAGTAGCCGTGAAGTCTTCGGACTTGCCTTACGATGTGTAGAACGAGAATCGCGATAGACAGCGACCGTAGCTTGGACAGAAAGTAGGAAAAAAATTCCTAAAGGGAGCTCATTGAAATATGAGGGCAATGGTATGTAAACGAGGAGACGAACCGTACGTAAACCCATCCAGAATCATGCCATCTAGCCTCGATCGTTCCAGCCAAGGATCAACCGGTTTTTCAGACATGAGAAAGCTTTAGTTTACCAATGTCTACTCTGAACAAACGCGTCTTAAGTATTATACGCGCATACGGATCTGATTGGACCTCTTGATCGTAAGATAATCCACGCGTCTGCTATCGACATGATATCTGCAGTTGGCTCAAAAAAGATAATAGCCATAGCACTGGCAGGGCGTACACGGTACGGGAATGTCTGGTTATGAAAAAAAATGCCGGTCAATTGAGACGTTTCTTTCGGGAGGGAAGAAACCATAACTAGTACCTCGGGTCCAAGGTTTCTGAAGCTGTTCATCGCGAGGCACCCTGCCAAATACGTTCAGAGTTCAGTCAATCCCATGCACCATTGTTCGAATCGGTCATAATGTATCCACATCATTATCGGAATCAACCAATCAGGATCAATGAAGGTGCTTACATTGCTTTCTGTAGCTTCGTGCAATACTCAACTAGTGGCTCGATCACCCCGCCGAGATATAACAGTTTGGATCCATCTTGAAGGGGCGGGAGAAAAACAAAAACGCAGAAAACTTTTTAGCTGTGTCTGACGATGAGGACGGGCCGCCGGGGAGGAATGGGACTTGCCACACCATTTCTGCATCCCACTTCTGCATCAAACTTAGTGTGCCCGCTCACGGTGCTGATTACAACTATCATTGCCGAAGTCACAGATAAGAGCAGGGCCACAGACAAGAGCAGCGCCTCGTTGAGTCGTTCAAAAGCGACAGAGAGCCGATTTTTTTCGACCTCGGCCGCAACGGAGGCGGCAAATAATAACAGCTTCACGTTCTTGCACGCGGATAAGAACTACAAACCTCAGTGATGTGCTTCAAACTTGGCAAGTACCATCAGTCAGGTACTAGGTATGTACTTACCAGGATTCCGGAACACAGGCTCTGTTCTTGGCACTGGGGTACTTGAATGAAGTGCGGGCAAGGGGAACGCGCTGAATTCGGGGGTTTTTTTTTTTTTGGAATTTGTTTAACCATGTATGTATACATGGTGGCCTTTGCACACGGCGGCAGGAGACAATCAATCAACATGGATGATCTTGCGGATTTCTCCTATCTCGGTTCAGGCTGGGTGGCTTTTTGTTCCTTATATGGGAATCAAGTGCACTGCAGACTGCCAACAGAGACGATACAGCAGATTGTTGAGATGGGTCCTCCAATGTAGTGCAGCTCACTTGGGAAAATAGGCACCATATCGAACATCATCTTTTCGAAGGATTCGGCTCAAAAATCTGTCATGTCTCCAGCCCGCCTTGCTGGCAAGTTGCACTTCATCTTCATCAACTGAAATCTCGGCCATCTCATTAACAAGGACACGTATGAACATTTTTTTAAATCAACCACACGAGTAAACGTAGGTACAGATCTTTTCATCAACTTGAACCACGCGAGTAAATCATTAGATACGGTCAAAGTGGGCGATTATCTTCCGATTTTTTGGCTCGATTATGTTCTGAGAATTTAAAAATCCTGTGGGTATGATTAACCGATCCAATTTTTTGGGCAATTATTATTCCGGTCTCGGTAAAGGAAATTGTCTCGGTAGAGGAATTCAAGCAATCGTACCATTAATTCTTGATGTATAATGTCCCTAATATGCGCTCAGACTATGAGCGATGTATGAAGCGACCCAAAACCTTTTTTTTTCCATAAAAATATCGTTTTGTCCATAGAGATATCGTAGACAAACGTAGCTATGATTTACATAACAGTAGGATCTCGTTAATCCTCCCCTGCGTGATTTCAGCGTCCAGTCAGCCGAATTTCGAGCCAACGCAGTATAGGATACGAAACACCGGCGAATGCACCCGCAAGCTATGAGGAAAAAAATCGTTTTCAATGAGCCAAAATTGCCTTACAGAATGCCACAATGCTAACCTCAAAGCCAAGGTCGCCACCAAATTCAGGATTGCCAGCGTGTTTACCGATTGGGCCAATATACCAGACCTAAAAGTTTAGTGTACTTGCATTAGCGTGCTGGGACATTCGGAACATTGAATTCAAAGGACGGACCTCTGCCATTCCGACTACTGCGCCCGCAACTCCGCAGAATCCGGCCAGGATACCCGCGATACCAAGGGGAAGTCTATACAGGAGTATTTCAGTACGCGATAATAACAATCTATGGTCGAGGGGGAAAGCTCACTTGGTCGGTGAATCCCAGTCATCCAAATTATACCCACCAAGGACTCCGCCTTTGCGCCGGAAGATGAAATGCTCTTCCAAAGTGATGACCATGAAGAAGGCGGTCCAATAACTAAGAATGGATAAAAAGTTGGATAGAATGTCCGAAAAATGCTCGCGGCCGACGATCTTTTTGGGGGAAATATGAGATTCTAGTAGGAGATAGATAACGGGTATCAAAGGGAGAAAAAACTTACTCCGGCGACGGTATATGCCGCAAACCCGACGAGGGTCCAGAACATTCGGGGTACGATAGCGAAAGGACGGCCCAAAGCTTGAATGGAAATACCAGTCGAGTAAGTGTTGACCATATTATTGGCACTATGGAACGTGTTTTTTGTTTTTTTTGTTAGTTCATTGGACCTTCAAGACTGGAGAACAAAGAGCTTACATGACTGAGAGGGCCAGAACCACAAGCAGGAACTTTCCAAACCCGCTCCATGGTGTTAAAGTTTGCGCAATGAGACCACCCATACTGCCGTCAGCGTACGCAGCCACATAGGCTGGATCCGTAATAGTCATCAAAGCGGCACCCAAGATTGAAATAAAACAAATCGGGAGATATAAGCCGAAGAATGTCATGAAAAATACCGCCCATGCCGAAGTGTTTGCAGGTAGTTTACAGTTATAGTCTGCAGCCACGGGCGCCCACTGTAGAATACACACACATACACACACCACGTGGATGGAATGAGAAATGATTAGTGACAGAAACATCAAGCCAAAAGAAGTAATTCTGACCCCTGTGAATGATCCAAATACAATTCCTCCGAAACTAAGCACGTCTCCAGCTAAGAATCTGCCGGGGGAGTCCTCTAGAGCTTTTTGAGCGGTCAGGTGATACCCAGCCTTACCGCCGAGCCCGTATAGGAAGAGCATAACGAGTAAGATTGGGGCCCAGACGTATTTCTCGTAACGATGGAGCAGTTCGTATCCAACGAAGCAAGGAATGACGCTGAGGACTGCGACGATGGCGACTCCGCCCTCCAAGCTGAGTGTATCCGGTCAAGAGTCTGGCCTCCAAGAATGACACATGTGGTAGCGAACCCAAGCCTTTGATGAAATCAAGATCAGACGATTCTATGAAAGAGGGAGAAATGAAATCGCACATACTGGGTAAGGATGTTCAATATAGAATAAATGATTCCTCCGACGTATCCAGAACTGAACCGGGCAATGACCATTGTTCGTAATCCAGTTTTAGGGCCTAGAGTCGCGATTGCAGAAGTAAAGGCAGCGCCGAGAGCTCCAAAGCAGAAGATGGTAGCACATGCATTGCTGTAACATATGAGAACGGGTCGCCTTTTAAAAAAGTTGGACGTGTGCACACATACCCGAAACTCAGTGTAAAGAAGGCTTGTGCGAGGGCACCTGTAATACGAAAAGAAGACAGTTCAGGACATGACGCCATATGGGTTTGAAGCGAAAAAGAATGTACCAATAGGGACAGTTGTCAGGACGCAGTTGACAGACCTTGATGTGTTCAAAAAAATAAAACTTATAGAACGAACGAAGGGGAGAGCAGTCGAAAGGCTTACCACCACATGAACAAGCTTCACAAAAAAAAAATCAAGTCTTCATGAGCTCAAACAGTAGATTGAACGCGGAGAATGAACCCACTTGTTCCAAAGTAACTTGGGATCCCGTTCATTTTCCAGGACTCGTTCCACACCGCGAGCTTCGACACCATAGTCAAAAAGCTTTTCCATGATTGGCGCGAAGACTCCAAACTTGGCCGCCGCTCGATGGTTCAGTCTGGTATCGCCCGCATACTGGTCGGCACCGTGAACTGAGGTAGAATCATACCCTTTTTCCGAGTCGACGGACATGGTCACCAGAAGATTTTGGAGTCGGGGGGATAAGAGAGAGAGGGGGAGGGCCCACAGATAGTTATATACTCCGGCTACCTTTATAAGGTCCACATTGCAGATTAGTCCTATAGCAGGGCGCGGTTCCATGTGCAGATCCGTTATATGGAGTTGATACCCATCGTGCGAATTTTCAATCAATTAAAATTTTTTTTCATGACCACCACTATCTCGGCTGACCAGCTTCGCGCCCTCGAGGACTCTCTGCTCAATACATCGGGAAACGTTCCTCTCCATGTCAGATTCAGGTCTTTATTCACACTCAAATCGCTCAAGAACGAAGACGCGATACAAATCATCTCAAAAGGTTTGGGGGCGTTTTTTTAATTTCTTTTCATCAGGGTCTTTGATCAAGATATCATTTTAGGTTTCCAGGATTCATCTGCATTGCTCAAACATGAACTAGCCTATTGCTTGGGCCAAATAAAAAATACTTCAGCCCTTCCTACACTGGAATCTGTACTTCGAAATCCGTCCGAAGACTCAATGGTCAGGCATGAGGTACCCCTTTTTTCCCCAATCTTGAATGCGACGGTAAATGATAACTGCGAAAGGTGCATTAGGCAGCGGAAGCCATGGGGGCCATATCTGCATCCAAATCCATATCTGTCCTCCGAGAATTTCTGGCGGATCCCGATAGATCCGTTCGGGAAACTTGTGAAATCGCGATCGCTAAAATTGAGTGGGACAAGACCGAAGAGGGCGCAAAGACTGCAGAAACTTTGAAGGAAGAGGATCGTATCCCGTGCGTCTCCAAGTCCTTGACATATTCTTGTTCTCATCATCCTCGCAAAGACTGTATACCTCGATTGATCCGGCACCTGCAACTTCAGGGCTACTCGCAGGAGCACCCAAACCAGGCGACACCTCCCAAGCAGATGTGGATTTGCTTCGTGATCAGTTGTTGGACACGAAACGCCCTCTGTTCGAGCGATACCGTGCGATGTTTGCTCTGAGAAATATTGGTTCTCCCGTGGCTGTGGATGCTCTGGCTGCTGGCTTCTCAGATGAAAGCGCGCTGTTCAAGTGAGTTGCCATTTAGTTTTTTTTTTGTACATTCTATTTAGTTTCGATCTTCTCAGGCATGAAATCGCTTTCGTCTTTGGTCAACTCCTCTCACCCCATTCTGTGCCATGCTTATTGCAAGTACTCCGAGATGGCCATGAATCTGATATGGTTCGACATGAAGCTGCCGAAGCTCTTGGCGGAATCGCTACCCCTGAAGTCCTTCCTCATCTCAAAGAATGGGTCGCACGCAAGGATGCACCGGTAGTTGTGCGAGAAAGCTGTCAAGTGGCACTGGATATGTGGGAGGTGATTCATAATCTTCCTGTGATGATTCAAGCAGCGTTTCTGACCAAAGTCTTAGTACGAAAACTCGGACGATTTCCAGTATGCGAACGGCTTAGAGACTGCAACCGCGATTGCTGTTGCCTAAATATGAAAAAGGTTCTTTGTTGTACGTCTAGTATATTCTTATGTATACATGTAACCAGATCTCAAAAAATAATTCATTATTACACATCGAACCTGGTAACAAGCAGGTTCTTCTTGATGATTTCTTCCTTCCAGTCACGTTCGACTTCCTCCAAATCCCAGGTGGATGAAACGAACCTAAATTTTATTTATTTATTTATTAGGGATGGTTGAGAAAAAACTCTGTGGATTTGCTTACCTTCCGGACAAAAAGTCAAACTTTCCACTGCCATCGGTCAATCTCAAAATGGTCGCGGCTGGGAGTTCCAAGGTGTCGTTCATTTTCGATGCCCATTCGGGAAGGCACCGACAGATCCGTCAGTTCTGATTGTACCTGGGTTGAAAGTGAACGATTTGACGTTTGGATGTTCTAGCAAGTCGTCAGATATACATTGATAAAAGACGGAGGGGGTGCGACTTGCCTATAGCAGCAAATTCGATAAATCTGCCTAGTGCCACTTTGGACGACGCGTAGGCACTGGCGCCTGGCAAGTTTCGCTGGACGGAGATTGTCGAAAAAGCAGCAAAGGTTCCGTTCGTCTTTGAGAGATGGGGGTATACGTAGCTTTTAAATCAAGCAAGTCAATTCGGTGTGTGTGTGTGTTTAATATTGGGGGGGGACTTACTGTGCCATGTTATAGGTACCCCGAACGTTGACCTCAAACACTTTCCACCAATCTTCATACGGGTCCCTCTCGACGAATGCTAATGACGGCCAGTTAGTATCAATGAAAGAAAGAAAGAAATAATAATAAAAAACTGACGCTTCTTCCAAGGACCGCCGGTAATACCAGAGCTCTGAACGACGATATCGATCTTGCCATACTTGTCAACGACCTTGCCCACCAGTTCCTCTACCGCTTTAGTTTCCACCACATCCGCAGATAAAGTCAACACCTCTGCCTTGCCAGATGTTTCAGCGAGGATCTGTTTTTTTGCGTCGGCCAGGGTGCCTTCTGATCGTGCGACGATGACGACGATGGCACCTGCGCGAGCGTAGAATTTGGCGATGGAGAGGCCGATACTTTTGGATCCTCCGGCTACGATGACGACTTTACCGTGAAAGGCAGTGGATGTGCCGTTGAAGTATTGTTCTGGAGATATCGCGTCGTAGACGCTTTAGAAACAAAGATTTTTAGTTTGTTTTTATGGAGAAGATTCAAAGAAAGGACTCCACTCGTTTCGTACAGTGACTGGAAGGTTCTTGGGAGGAGCAGGAGCAGCCATAGTTGTGTGTGTGTGTGTGTGTGATTGAGGGAGGTGATGGGGAATCTGACCCACTGGTTTCGCTCTTTTATATGTTGTTGTTGGAAGCTTACTCATTACTCATCGAGACATCCGATCTGCAAAGGGATCAGCTCCTCGAAGTAAAACACGTAGAGTGGCGACAGACGCGGCTGTGGCTCCGAAATTGGACACAGTGTCTTTCGCTTTACTATAGAATTATGTTTTGCACGGTATGTTATGTTCGGGGACAGCCCTATCGAAACCCGATCACCTGACAAGTCCGTCCAACTCTCGGTCAAACCCACCTCGGATCCCATGCATTTCATAATCTGATAACAACGAGCAATCGATAGCTACCAGAAAAACCTCGGTCAATTCTCTTCAGCCCCGGGTTGTCTGTCGGTAAGCCCCCCATTCTTAAAGCCTGTCGTGGGCCCTGAAATCTAATTCCCCCACCCCCACATCGTCCCAAATCATGTCTCGTATTCTTGTCAGTCAACCCAGCTCGCCTTTTTCCCTCTTCTGCTTGTTGACACAAATACACCCCTTTCAAAGGTTACCGGAGCAAACGGCTTTGTTGGATCCCATATCGTGAAGCAAGCTCTAGATGCAGGTTTTACAGTTCGAGGGTACGTTTTGATTCTGCGATGAAATCCCCCCCCCCCGATGAGATACTTACCCTAAAAACAGAACAGTCCGATCCGACGAGAAAGCAGTAGAATTAAAAAAAGTTTTTCCCTCCAGCCAGTTCGAGACTGCTGTCGTTCCAGACGTAGTCACCGGCGATTACACCGAAGCGCTGAAAGGTTCGGGCGTTTATTTTGGGCGCTCAATTGATTTACGTAATTCACATTAGACGTGTCTGCCTTGATCCACACCGCGTCACCCTTTGTCATTCCGCAGGGTGAATACGATGCAAAGAAGGAACTCTTGGATCCTGCCATTGACGGAACGTTGAATGCACTACGTGCTGCGAAGAAGGCCGGTGTCAACCGTATCATCGTCACCTCCAGCGTCGGTGCTATTCCAAGCAGACCAGGCTGTAAGCTTGTTTTTTTTAAATTTCATGTTGCCGATATCCAACGATGCTGAAAGAGTAACTTAGTGCTGAACGAAGACGTCACATACGGTGCTGATGATTGGTAAATATCGTAAAAAGAATTTCTTTTCTTTCTTTTGTTCAACCCCACCTCCTCAGGCTTCCCTTCAGCTACGAACAAGCTGCCAGCGGGAAATACCCAGCCTTCTTGGTCTATGTCACGTCCAAGAAATTGGCAGAACAAGCCGCATGGGATTTCGCCAAAGCAAATCCAGAGATCAAGTTGACGACTACCAATCGTGCGTCATTCCAATATCATCTTGGTTCTTGTTCTAATCCTTTCTTTCCCCCCAGCTGCCATCGTCTACGGCCCCATCATCCACCCCCTCAAATCCTTAAAAAATCTCAACGTATCCAACGCTCCCATCTGGGCCATGCTCAACGGGATCTTTATCCCCGAAATCGCCACCGTCTACTGCGACGTAGTCTCCACCGCCAAAGTCCACATAAAATCTCTCCAAAACGACAGCACGATCGGTAAACGTGTCTTGTTCATCACAGGCGGAGCGACACCCTACGACTTCCTTGCCCTCATACACGAAAAGAGACCTCAGCTCGCTTCGAGGCTTGCTCCCCTCCCCGCACAGGACCCAGCGGCTGGGATACCGATCGCTAAATTTGATTGTACGCTTGCGAAGGAGGAGTTGGGTGTTCCTGGATTGTCTCTTGAGCAGACGATTCTTGAGACTGTGGATGATTTGTTGAGGCTGGAGAAGGAATTGGGAGCCAATTAGGTGAATAGATTTAGATAAATCATGATCAATACGTAGTAGCTTCAATCATCCCCCTTGTAAACGTGAAGTACGAAAGTAGTAACTCAAAATAGATATTGTATACCTCATGGCTGGTCTAAGCGGTATCGTATTATTATATACATGAGTTCGTCAAAAACATCAAACATGATTATAACTGGAAAAGAAGAAAAAGAACATAGGTGTATATGCATATGGTGCTAGAGCAGAAGAAACAAAGAAAACAAAAAACAAAAAGAAACAAAAAATCGGTTTTGTTAACGGCACGGCGGGCCCACTATGCCGAGCGCCTCTCCAAGCACTCTGCATTGCGATTCGTTTAGCCTAGTAATAGACGCATTAGTTTGATCTTATGTCAAGAGGGGTTTAAGACGAGCTACCTGTTCCAACGAGATAGAATCCTCTCTTAATTCGACCTTCTGCCGCCCGTCATCATCATCATCGTCCTCATCATCAAAAGCAGACCGGCCGACTCCCACCCTCATACCTCCGAACGCTGCTTTACCCCCCGCTAGCGAGAACGGAGACGAGGCAACAGCGGTCCCGAACACACTGGCAGTTTTCGGAGCACCAAAAGCGGCGAAATCCGTGACAACTTTGCGGGGTGGTGAACCAGTGGTTGACGATAATGCGGTAGCACTCGGAGGAGATGACGATATCGTCGGTTTCGAGGGAGGAGATCGAGGGGGAGTCGCCGGGGCGTAAGATGAAGTATACGAATAACTGCTCCGGGCTAAAGAAGCTCGAGCGGACAAGTATTTATCCGTGAAGCGAGTTCCCTGAACCTGAAAACGAAACAGAATTGCTTATTAAAAAAGATGGCCAGAATAAGATATGTCAAAAGGTAGAAAGAAAAAAAACAAGAAACGTTACCCTTTTCAGATGCGGTCTGGCAGCGGCCAATGACGGAGCCTCCATAAACACAGAGACATTATGACGGGATTCTTCAGATTCTTTGTAAATGCTCTCGATCACCACCTTCTTCGTGCTTTCATTCCTCAACAAGAGCTTCTCGTGCAGCTCACGAGCAACGTCATCGACACTTTCGTTGTTGCCGAGAATACGTTGCGCCACCGCCTCACCAACCTCCCGCACAAGCCGCTCCATGTCTAAATTTTCTAGGACACTGCCCACGATTGCATGTGAGAGAAGGTCGGCAGTGGTAAGCGGAAGCATGAGACCGGAAGTGATAGTAGTGATTGCTTTGTAAAAGTCGGTGGCATACTGAAGAACGACCTAAGGATCAGTACAATGAAGGGCCAAGAGGGACACATACCTGGTAACCACTCAGTGCAGGTTCACAAGCAACGAAAAACTAGAGAAAGCGGGAGAGGGAGAACGTGGATGAGAACAAGAATATCAATACTTGGTAATTGGATATCGTACCAGAGTTATTCCTTTACTAGCCATCTGCCGTACTATCTGAAGAGGATCGAAGCCGTCGGGAGATCCGTCATCGAATCCTGACATAAGAACAGATTGCATGAGTATTAGAAAAAGAAATATTCAGTTAAAAGAATCGATCAGATAACGTACCATCTCCGTATTCTCCAATCCCATGAGGCGGAGCGTCAGCGATGAGGACGACCATTCTACTAGCATGCTCCCTCCATTCCATATTCAAAGCTTCTGACAAAGCAGCCGTAACAGCCTCTGGACCATCTCCACCTCCAGAAGCATATAAAGTCGATAGATCCTTCTGTACCTTGCTGATATCCGAAGAGAAACCAAAGTTTTTCACAATATATGTGTGATCTTGAGGCGGATGATCTCGAAAGGCAACTAGCCCTATCCGTAGATCTTGTACGTGCTGCAGTTTCCCCGACTCGAAGATATGACCGCAGATGTTTTCGATGTTCTTCGTAGCTGAGGAGATGTAGCTGCCTTGACTGCCCGTACAGTCTTGTACGAATACCAAGTCACTGAGGTTCTTTTTATTTTAGAAACGACTCCTATGGAAAATAATGTATGAAGAATCACTCACAGCATCTTCCTGTCGTGGTCGAATCCGTTTAGAGGATAAGGGGGAGCAGCGTTAAGTTGTGGGGTAGAACCAGAATCGAAATCCATGTCTTCATCCATGACTGATGACGCTCAAATTACTTGGGGAAAACTAAATGGGCTGTTCAGTTCCACATCAACAAGATGGAGCTTACGCTTTTTCTAAATAAAAAAAAAAACACAAGGGGCGGTTGGCGGTGGTAGTGGTGGTTCGAGGTTGTGTGTTAAAAAACATGCAATCCGCATGCGGTTTGGACGATGATTCAGAAAATAAATACAGTTCTATTATCGGATCTAGCACATGACCTGTTTGAGTCAACCTCCCCCAGTCGCCAGACCTGGTTTAGAAACCTATATTCCCCTGTCTATGTACACTCCTACTTTCTATTACTCAAAAGCCAACTAGCCCAGTTCGTCGTCCATCCCGGCAACGTACTTCTTGTCAATGTCCGATACAGCATGAACAAACCAGCCGTACATCCTCCGAGTAACGCTGTCAGGGTGAAGTACATCTTCAGCCGTGCCGAAGATGACAGAGCTCGCTCTGCACCACCTGGTATTGCCGATAATCTAGGAAGGAGAAGGTGGATCCTATTTTAATTTTTTTTAGAGATTCGCAGACTCAAGACGACTTACGGATTCATTGCAATACTGCATATTGCGTGGAAGACGTCTGCCGTCTGGTTAGTTTTGACACTAACCGATACCGGTACTTGCAGCCCTAGACGTCGACAGTAGACATCAGGTTGGACTTCATGTCTCTGTTAAAGCGATTTGAGGGGGGGAGGTCTTCCAGATTCTTTCTACAGAAACAGCAAAGGAAGGGAACGAACCTGCTGCGCTAGGTCTAGGTCAGATTTAGTTGCGACGAAAAGGGTCGGTATATGATCGAGACTATATTGTTGCTGTAAAGAGATGAATGCTAAGCGAGTAGGCCCCCCTAAAGAAACTCACCCGTAGATTACTGATATAGGAGAATGAGTTTGTATCGCTCGAGTCGTGCACGTAGACGATGACATCTGCCAAATCCGTCTTCTTTGAATTTCGCAGCGTCTCTGCTTCATACTTTGAACCGAATTCTTGGAGCTACAAGAGGAAAAAGAAAAGAAAGAATCAGAACCCCAAAAAAGCGGTAATTCGGGTGTACTCACAACCAGATACTTTTCAGATCCATCAATGTCGACAGCATTGACCACACACATCATTTTTGACGTCGGTTCATACACCTCTGAGAATGGCTTGTTCAAGAACGTCCGTAACAGCGACGTTTTGCCTGAGCCAGCTGCACCACACACATAACACAGAAAAACGTTTCTTGATACTTTTCCCTTCCTTCGATCGATTTTCCGGGCTCTAGTTACTTGAAGGGCACTTGTCCGCGGTTCATCAGGATATCCAAGATACGCGAGAAATGCTAGTGTGGTTTTGTAGTCGAGCAGGGTTGTCATACTGCAGGGCTCAGATCAGATATACACAAATAACAGTAGGAGATTTGGATAGCCGCACCTCCATTGGGCCAACCAGCCTTGTAATGTGACAGAGCCTGTGTCATCGGAGAGGGTAGTGTCGGGGAAACTTTGTGAAATCCAAGGATTGCCAGGGGAAGTTGCAAAGACTTCTTCAAGTTCGGAAGGATTCAGAGCGCCATCTTGGTCCTGGAATCTCACCAGTATTAGTAGAAGAATGTGGAAATAGAAGTATTGGTCGACACCTTATCGAACGTCTCAAATACGTCAGTGAAAAACTGATATCCGGGCGGACTCAACTCTATGGAACAATCTGGAGGTACATCGAACCTGACCGAACGCTCGTTCAGCGGTGGCGCAAAGTTGAGTTAAGGATACATACTTTGGAGCTAAAAAGGCCTCTGTCAAGCGTAGATCCTCTGCATATCCGAATTTCCGAAGGACCGTCCAGGTTGTTTCTAAGCGACCTCGCTGAATAAATATCGTATGGAGGTACAAGAATCCGGCTTCCGTCAAACCGCCTTCTCGAATGCCACCAGACCCGTGCTGATGAACCATTTCCCGAATACCCTCAAGTTCTTGCAATTGTAAAGGCGCGTCGAAGCATTTCCTCTAGAGTCTGTGTCAAAGAGGCCCAAGAAAGAAGGAGAAAGAAACACATGATGGAAACAACTTGCCTGAAACTCATTAAGTTCGTGGGCGTCCAGAATACCGTCTTTATTCAGATCACATAATTTGAATATGCGCTTCAAAGCCCGCACGCATGCTGGCTTGAGTACCTGCCTCTACATGAGCGACATGCGACACACACACACATTTTTACAAGGAGGGACGGACATGATCTCGAGAGTCGTATAAAGGTGCAATGGGATGTAAAACGGCTTTTTGGGCAAAATAAAAAACCTCGGAGACATTCAAGGGCATTTTAGCTGAGCATTCCACACAGGTTTCAACTTCCTAAGCAAGAGACGCGTATGAATGTCGAAAAGCGTTCGGTAAAAGGAATACACGCACCTTGAACTCGTTCATGATAGGGATGATCTCGTCTTCTAGTGCCTCGTTTGTTACTTCGCCACCGCGTAAATCAATCTTGTTGCCGACGAGTATTACTGGCACCTGTTATCGAGATGAGAGGTTGGGGACGTGCCCAGGAAACACAGTGAACGAACATTAACGCCAAGTTGCCGAAAATGTGGTAGCCAATAGGCAGGAATTCGGTCGAAGGAGTTGGGACTGTCTATGGAATACACAACGCAAATGACATGTGCCTTTCGGATTTCAGATTCTAGATGTGCGCGGTCCTGGGGCCCAGCTTTCGGGTAGGTATTTAGACGGGAAAGTTTTGGGAGCGAAATGATGGATAACCCTTACCTCCTGAATCGACAATGTAGGTTGTAACATTTTCGGGTGTGACTTCTGGTGGAATTGTAACCTCGGGGACGATATGTTGAACCTGTATTGAAAGCTGTCGTCAATTCCCCGGTACCGCTTGGATCATCCAAAGAAAAGACTTCGGACGTGTTGGACAAATGATTCCTTGATGAGAGACGTGACTATCGTGCTTTTCCCGACACCCTCTGTATTGAATTTGTCTGTCAGTGAACATTCTGCAAGCTGGGTAAAAACCCGGTGCGCACCGTCGCCTACGAGTAGAATGCGTACATCCCTTCGCATATCCTGGAAAGGTCGAGGATTGAAAGCGGAATGAGCGGGTATACGGTGCTGAAAGCGGAAGTGCAAGAAAAAAGAACCTATGCACAATAATTTCGCACGCGCTGACGCGTGGGCGCCGGCATCCGCTTCCGCTCTTGGTCCTTTTTTTTATTTTCAACAGTCAAGCTGGTTTCTAGGAACACGTCCGCAATATGCAAAGCTCAAGAATGAAGGAGCGCATTCCTTGGCTTGTCTGACGGATGGCCGAGTGAAACCCAAGCGACGATTGGCGGGCTGTTGGTAACCTGGGTTCGTTCGAATGCCAAGCTCTGAAGTAAATTGAATTCCAGAACGCTATCGACTTCGAATGGTACTAATTTGCTAATAACTTGAAGCATCCAGAGTCTGGTTCCGACAGATTTGGCCGGTTCCACTCGTCGTATCCGAGCCATGTAAAGGAGCGTCCGACCCACACACAAACTTTTGCTGGAACCTCAACCGAATGCCCTTCAACTATATACGACAGTCGTTGGCACCTCAATATTCTTTACCTTTCAAGCGTTCCTCGCCTCCTTGTTCTCTCTTTTGGTGGACAAGTAAAGTCACCATATGTGTGGCTCGAAAATCGCAAACCCGATCTTGTTGAAGACTTGCGACCTTTCTTTCAAGGCTTCGGTATTCTGTTCAGACGGGTCAGGTTATGAATATCGCGACAGATGGACACGTCCATTGCACATTGTCTCGGGGATGTCTTTGATTCTACTACTCGTCAAATATTGAAGTAACTGGCCAAATAGCTTTCTTTTTTTCCACTCGTAAAGGGCTCTTTCCCTAGCTGATCCAGGGCCCGACTAGAATGTAGAATGTGTTCTCCGGTCTTGACAGTCTCGCAAGCGAACGAGAGCCATCTCGGTAGACGCAAAAAAAAGAAATGAAACTGAAACTGAAAAGTACAAGCGATGCAGGACCTTGATAACCTAAATCTGAGTCTCGCTTCCTTGAGGCCCTGGATTCTGCCATTGAAGGGCCCGACGCGAGAGCCCAAGTATTTCGGAAGAGAGCCAGTACTTATCTCAAAACTCAAAATGTCCAAATTAGGCAACGATCATGTATGCCCTGCTCACGTCCGAACCAAAAGTTAAAGAAGCGCTGCCAAAAAAAAGTTTACTAAATGGATAACTGAAAAGAGTTGACTGCGACGAATACCGGACAGCCAACTCGGATCTCTTCTGCAGCCATACAAGACCCTTTAAAATACGCCCTCACCCATCTTCGATCACTCCAGCCTTTCCCTCTCCACCGTCATGGCAAAGGGCCCTGCAGAAATCGCGTATGTCTCGAAACGCTTTTAACGTCGACCCAGCCTTTACCCATACTTCATCCAGGCATGGACCGATGTTCATAGGCTATTCTTTCAATCTCTTCCTCTTTGGAATCATGATAACTCAAGTATATCTATATTTCAACACGTTCAAAAAGTATCTGTCCATTTTTTCCCCTTGAATTCTTTGGGATTTTTAGTAATTAACACCAAAAAAACCAAGCAGAGATCACCTTTGGATGAAGATTCTAGCAAGTGTTTCTTGATTTCTCGCTCCTGAAATCTCTTGTCGGAACCAGCACTACTTAGGTTCTCGTACTCTTTATCGCTGATACGATCAACACGCTTTTCGATGCGGTGTATTTGTATGATGCTCTCATTGTACACTTTGGTACGTGAAGATCCAACCGTACCGAACAAAGAGCAAGCCTGATTTCTCTGCTTGCCTTGTAGATAATGTCGCCTATCTTGGAAACGCGACATGGGGTAAATATCAACTTGGTGCAATTTTCTTATTTTTTTTTTGCGGGCTGACTAGGCTTTTTTTTTTGTAGTGTTTGCTACTGGTTTGTCTTTCTGCTTTTCCTACGGTTATCTTGTGTATGCTAATCTACTCTTCAAAAAAGACCCTGCTATGACGGTAAGTCGTTAATAAAATAAAAAACTTACCTCTAAATTCAGCTTTGACTTGCTTGCAGGCCCTCATTGCCGGAGTCGTACAATTGTTTTTTGCCTGGAGGGTCAAAGTTTTGACTACGAACTGGTGGCTGGTCGGCGTCGTCGGATTAGCTGCTACGACCGGCTTAGGCGAGTTCCATTTCATCGTAGCTTCTTTACCTGCTCATCATACCCATCCACAGTCGGTGGTCTCATTACCGCTTATGAAGTCGGTGTAACCCCGCATTTTGTCGATTTTCGAAACTTCAAGGTACGAGGAAAACTTTTTGTTCCTGCCTTTTCGCTTGATTCTCAATCCTATCCTTTCTCAACTCGTAGTGGTCTGTTATCATGTGGTTGGCTGGCGAGTGTTTTGGAGATATGACTATCACTACCGTGCTCGTCTGGCATTTGTAAGATCTTGTTTCATTTGAATCTCTAGCGGTGCGTAGGCTGTTCTAAGGTCGATCTCCAGGGTACGCTATCCTCGGAGCTCCTGCCATTAACTGCAATTCACATTCTTCGCTAGCGAAAACACAAGACAGGTTTCCAGGCATCCGACGAACTAGTGGATCGTATCATTCGACGTAAGGATTTATGATCCTCTTTCTCGTTCTTCTCGACTCTCACCTTCTCTGCTCCTGCCACTACTTTCAGTAACCGTTCAAACAGGACTAGTCACCGCTCTATGTGCGACCCTTGACCTCGTTTTCTTCCTTACTGACGTACGTCCATCATAATCGGAATGATATCCCTAGACAGCTCTTTCTAACCCCACAACTGGTCGGGATGGGGGCGGATTATAGCCAACCGGAACGTCAGTGACTTTTTTATCCTCAGAATCTGAAAGAAAGAAAAAAGAAAAGAAAATGGCTGACTTGTTCTTTCATGTTCCTCAGGCACCTCATCTTCAATTTCCCTCTCGCGAAATTGTACACAAACTCGGTCATGAGCAGCCTAAACTCTCGCGGAGCTTGGAACTACAGTACCCCGCGAAGTAAATTTATGGATTCCAACAGCGTACCGGCCAATATCATCACCACCGGGGATGGAAGCCTAAATTTGAGTACTTTGAAACGGGTCAGTTGTTACATATTACCGTTGTTTATTTTGCCAAAGGTGGCTCACCCTTGCGCATTTCTGTAACCACGCCAGAACGACGTATCTCCGACTTCTCCGACTTCTCCCTCGGGAATCTTCGTTCAAGTCGAGTCTCACGAGATGAGAGACGTCAACGTTGAGCAGAGCCGACACCGACCTTACCGCATGCCAAGTCGAATCAATCAGAAACTCCGAACCACAGACCTGTCCGTCGGAAGGTCCGATAACAACAGTCCGACGATGGAGAAGGGGAGCAATGTGGATGACAGCGATGATGCACATTCGTCTGTGACCCAGATCGTTGGAAGCCCTACTCGGTCCTTGAATCTGAAGAAGAAAAAGCTGGAATACGATGAAGCTGATATGGTCTAGGTTTATTTTACTTGGACACTCTCGTTTTCGCTTTTCGATACCCATTGTTTTTTTTTTTGTTTTGGGACACGGTCATTGCCAGAGTATGTGTACGCAGTTTTGTTGCCACACGATAAGCGTTGTCTTTTTTTTGGGGGTATAAGAGTACTATGTCATACCTTGTGTGTATTACTGTACAGTTGGACTTGCCAGGCCAGTACATAAATCTAGAGCCGGAATATCGTTCTTAGACAGCTGATATCTGCTATTTTGCTTAGTGTCCATCGCGCATATACTCGGATCATTAATCAAGTTCTGCGAGCTAGTTAGCCTCAAGCTCTCGTTAAAGAAAGCCATAAATTTTGACTGAGCTGTTGGCGATGCATGAGTCAAGATAACGGACATCTCACTCAAGAACAAAGTTCTTCTTGGATTGGGCTAAAATTTTCCCTTTTGAGATCCCGAAGACGTTTTTGGGCTGGGAAGAGAAAGATAAGGGAATGCGGTATAGGCGGAAGCACAGAAACATACCTCTTTCCATGTCATCTTCAACCTCAACATCGTTCTCTGCTGCCATACTAGACAATGCGGTCACACTGTACCGGCTGGTATTCCAGTTTGTGAGAGAGCGGCCAGTGATGCTGCCAGGATATGAACGCTGGTCAGGATAAGACATAATGGTCGCTTGTTCAAGTTCAGTTCGCTCGCTGGCCTGTGCTTCCTGCGTCCGTCCGATCGATTCTTCCGACCACTCTGAGCCTCCTCTTCCACCTCTACCTTCGCCGCCACATCCTCCCCGGCGAGCCTCTCCAGAATCTCCGCGATGTTGTTTCTGATGAGCTGACCGCTCGGACCCGCGTTTGGATGAGGTCATTACTGCTGTTGTTGTGGCCGTTACAATTTATTAAGCAAAAAAAAAAGCAGGGAGACGTAGACGAGTTCAAAAAAAGGGTTTTTTTGCGTCAAAGACAACAAGTGACAGACAGTTCCGGTTCCGGCTCCGGGTACCACAACCGAGATCTCGTGACTATCGCTCTCTGCCCCTTGGTGTATGGAAGTATATATGAAAAAGAACGTCGATGATATAATTACAGGGTAGGTATACATCTAAGGCGAACATATCCGAGTTAAACGATGAATATTGTGCTCCTTTTCAATCACCAAATCTCGCCCAACACCTTCTGCCCATCCAATCTCATGATTCATCGAAATGTTCGTCGGATAGCGCACCCGCGGAATCACATTGCCACCTTCCTGGATATCTCTGCACGAACCACACCACTCAAAGTCAACCAGACAAACACTGTTTTTCGGTTCTGTGA
This sequence comes from Collybiopsis confluens, assembly GCA_013368555.1. Lineage (NCBI taxonomy): Eukaryota > Fungi > Basidiomycota > Agaricomycetes > Agaricales > Omphalotaceae > Collybiopsis > Collybiopsis confluens. The sequence continues at coordinate 60,704 of JAACJN010000112.1, read as the reverse complement.
TAATCACGTTGGGTTCCCGAAGGTCTCCAAATACCAGATCTTCAGCGTGAAGTAGCCCGATCGCAGTTTTGATGGAAAGCCTTTCGCCTTCGATGAGCTTGCCGTGGCATACCCGACCAGAAACATAATCCATGACCACAACCCACATTCCAATAGTTTCGTCGAAGGCACAGTGATAGAGACGAGGTGCAAAGCCAGCTTTGGCCAGAAGACGATGACCGGCCGCACCGTAGCGATACGCAAATTTGACAACAACATCCACCTTCTCGGAATTAGTGTCGGTAGTCATGGTAGCTCGAAAGACAGTCTTTTCCATCCAGTTGGTGAGGCGCTGACTATACTCCAGGTTATATTTTGTTCCTTTGATGCCGAATGATTTCCAGTGGACAAACCGAGAAGGGTCGAAGGAGTCGTAAGGGGGTGTAGCCAGTGGAGAGGGTGCTATACCAATACCGTGCATTGGGCGGATGGATGGGCGGTTTAAGGTAGATGTGGTCATAGTAGTAGGAAGCGGGGTCAGAGAGGTGTAGTGCGCATTCAGATCTTCGATACAAGTGTTGAGGGTTCGAAGCAGTTTAGCGATTTCTCTGATACCGACTTCCATGTCACTGCGCCCTCCGAACGGAGACGGCAGGGTCGTTGGAGCTTGAGGGCCAACATACATTAACGAGAGACGCTCGAAGAAGAAGCGGTCTGCAAATACAGCTCCCCATATAGCCAATGTGTGACCTGACAGGCCTACTAAGAATGCTGGGCAGCATGATACAAGACGGATGGGTTGATACTTGAGTAAAGTCAGCCAGAATTTCGGATTAGATACAAGGCATACACATACCTGCAGAGAGGATACTATCTTAATATAACCACACTGCGCTTGATCCGAGGGGTCACAACCTCCGTCACCACCACCGTTTTTTAGCTCTGCTATGCTCGAGCATGCAACAGGGCCAAATTCGGAGCCGATTTTTGAGCGAACGCAACTGCCTCCATCAGGCTCGACCGTTGAGGCATTGGTCAATATTTTCTTTGTTTGCCAATAATGCCCGTCGAGAATCGGGACCGCTTCCAAGGCTTGTTGTCGTGCACGTTCATTGGGATAATGTCGAAGTGACGCGTCAATAAATCTTGAAGCACGATCAAATTCGTCCTCCGTAAAAAGCAAAGTCTCGGTCGGAGTGACCATTTCGTGGCGAAACTTTGCAAACACGGGGTCGTAGATGGAGAGGGGAGGGGGGATGAGTTCAGGAGGTCGGTGATTGTAAGCAGCGTCGAGGTGGTGCGTATCTTGAGTAGATAAGAGTTCAGTGCTTTTTGCTCCAGTTAACGGCGGCGGCTTGCCTTGCGCCTTGCGTGCAATAGTTTCCCGAGCTGCGAAGCAATCAGAAACTAAGCATTGCAATAACGAAAAAACTCACCATCGGGATGCTCTGCTATGACAGTCAACGATCTACCAGACACTGAAGTATGGTCCAAAGGCGGCGTCCCTGATTCAACATCATGTGAGAAGTAATTCTTATAGTAAGCGGAGAAGAGCTTACAGACAATGACTAGGGACACCAACATCTTCCAATCAGCTTCTGTTGGTTCAAAGTCGAGCTCTTGGAGGGTCGCACATATGCTACTAGCGTCCCCCAGCAGAAAGTAATCCAATAACGGACCACATTTCGCCTGAATATCACGCGTGCTGGGCACCTCAATCGGTTTCATGAGCTAAAGTGAAAAACTTATGAGAAGATTTTAGAGACGAAAAGGGTGCTACTCGCACCTTGAAAAAATGCAAGTCGCCACCAACTAAGTGAAAGTATTTTCTTGCCACCTCCTCGAGTGACTCTAGTGTTGTTGTATTAAGAAGTTGATAGTGATTAAGATATTTATACGATGAAGTGAAGCCGGTAGCTGGGTCTGCTTTGAAAATCGCGGTATAGTTACGAACCATGGCGATGGTACGTTCAACCTGACATATTGTCTGCTCAATGTCCACAACTTCCGCCATCGACTGCTTCTCACCAGATTAATATGCGGTTCGCTATCACCTGCAACATTCCGGGCTTCCCCAGGGAAACCACTCTTTGACGACACTCCAAACAGCCGTATTTATACATGCCGGCTTTGCAGAGCACCATACGAAACGGTGGAGCATATGCTCTTCCAGTGTACGGCGTCGATAGAACTTGTGGTCCGGAGGTCATCCTTCCTTCGGCACATCATTCCGTTATTTCCTCAAAACGTTGCACATCCTCGTCCCCCGTGGCGAACTTCGGTTGCGTTTGGGCTTCTCAAGCAATGCATATTCCATTGGGAGCTTGTCCCGCATACCGCTCGCTTCGTTTTCGATATGGTGTCGAAATGGAATGAATTGGTTCATTTACAGGATAATGCAGATGGTTTCTGATGAGGATGCCGAGTGATTACGAATATGTTACAAGTTTGAACTCTACTACCTACTGGATTGCTTCCTAGTGTCATGAGTACCTAGCGTTGCGAACATCTCTACTTTCCCCCCTGCAGTCTACCTGGTGATAACTCTGGGGTGAAAGTATGAGACCGGTGAGTTCCGTAGCGGGACCACTTCTGGTTCCCTCAGGCTTCCCAGTTGCACCGAGTAATCAATATCAATATCAATATTGCTCCATTTCAGCTACGGGCCGAACAAGCCTTCCCGAGGGCCGGATATTGACTGAATTTTCGGTGAGTGAGAGTCACAGTAATTGGAACCTGAAATACAAAATTGCGAAATTTCCTCTCGAATCTCAATGGGTTTCGAGGGGCTTCTCGGCGGATACGGGAATAGAATTTTGTACGATTATTTTGTACGATTATTATTATTAGTACTGAACTGCGGTTGGTTCTAACGCTGCGTGAGTATCGCTTGAGTACTGCTTCTGCGCCTTCACCACCCCCTTCCTCTTCTTATTTTCTCCAAGTCATTTCGATGATTTCCGCAGGGACCGAGGAAGGTGTGGACGGGAAGGGACAATAGCAGGGTCAACCTAAAATTGTACTGCGGAGATGGAGGAAGCGAATTGGATATGGATAAGACGGGAGGTTGAGGCGCGTGAGGCGTGAATGAAAAAAGAGGGATGATGGCGAGGAAGAGGATGAGTTTCGGGGAAAGACGGAAGTCTTTGTCGAGGACAGGTAAAAAAGTGCACAGGGGCCGTTTGTGGTGCCCGAGATAGCGCGCTGACTCGACAGGCATCCTGACATCAAACACACACGTCCCAGTTTGATTAGGACAACCTAGAACCATTTTCATGAAAGGAGTGGAAAGATGCGTCAACATCACCACGTAAAGTTGCGGAACGGAGCTGTTGTTTCGTACGAGGCTTTAACAGAGGTGATGGATTTGCAATCGTACGGGGATGCATGGGAATTGTTCAGAACATTGTTGGAAGACTTGAGAGTCCACAATTAGGCTATCTGCAAAATTTTGTTATGAAGTGTTGCAAGTTTTCTATGCTGCAGAAATTACCCAGCTGTGATTCTGCCGGAGGTAGACACTAAGCTTGGGAAAGTTGGTGCGCTGGGTTCACCCCCTGTCGCATGGGATTTGGGTCAATCACCAAATTAGGCTTCGGTGGTTGATCTGTCCAAGTTCAGCAAGAGCAAAAAGCCACAGAGTGGATATGCCTGAAAGTGAACTTGGTTTTGCCCTGACTTTCTGCCTAATTTTATGCCAAGCATGAGTATCTCACCCCTACTCTGAAAAGGGCCTAGGCCTATGGGGAGTCTTCCCTTCAGCATACATGTCTTAAACAGGGAAGTGCAGTTTTTATTTTTTTTCTGTGTCGCCCCCCTGGAGTAGTAATGTGTGTTCCATAACAATACATAGTGCAGTGGTTTGTAGTGTGTCGTAATATGGTAAACTGGTCGTTCGGGAATCGGACCTCCCCAGTATAATTCAATATCCTATACTATCCTGCCAGATCTATTGATTTTCGAGTGTACATGTAACAGGAATATGCACGTAGTTAGTTTCTCGACGAATGTACATCCTTGAATTGGAAACCATTCAATGCAACAAAGCACCACGAGTCTTCTTCATCGAATTAGCAAAACCCAGGAATGTTTCTGCAAGCCTAACACTGTCCAAAGCCTCTGCGTAGGACGATTCGAGGTAGGCAGCGGCAGGCATGAGAGGATCCTTGACAGCTCGGTTCTGTACTTCCCGAGCAATCTGAGCCATCCGTTTTAGGGTATCATTCTGAATACCAAATGAAACTGAATGAAACGAAAGAGATTTCCTGCGACATGAGTTTTTAGATCGAGCTGGGAGTAGTGTGCAAGCTGAGGATGTACCCTTGAGTGACTGCTTCCCGGCAAAGACCGTCAACAACAGTATCTTGGACGAAACCGTAACCATCTGAGAGGAAGATGATGACCGGGCTCCTGAAGGGTGCATAGCGTCAATCTTCTTCATGCAGATAGATAAAAGGAACTACCTTTCTGTACTCCAATGTTGGGTCATAATGTTACGCGCAGCATTTAAAGCTTTTGTGTAGTCAGTGTATCCATTGGGTCCGAATTTCAGTACCGCATTCAGTAATTCGTCTGGGTTACTCGTAAAATCATTCTCGAGGACAGTAGTAACACGGTCGTCGAAGAGGATTATGCTATACGCATCTCTGCGGCTAACCTGAACCCCTGATCCAGCTAAGGCCGCATTTCGAGAGGTCCAGAATCCGTATAAAGCAGAGTATACGGCTCCCAAACAATTGTCGCATTTTCCACTGATCAATGCCGTGGCGGGAGTGTTCGGGAGTGGAAGTCGATCTCTTGAATACATAGAAGCAGACCTGTCGATAACAAAAATTCTACAGGCCTGTGTGTCAATGATAGTACATATATGAGGATGGATGAGTTGGAGCGTACACGTGGAATGCTTGCTGCAGTACGACTGGATTCTTGCAGCTGAAGTGGTGACCATCGCTAGAGATGTGGCCCATGCCTGCATCGAACGAAGCGGGAGGATGAAACATGGGCAGAGTACAGTACGAGGGCTGGGCAGGATTTGCAGTAGTAGCGGCATGTTCAGGGCCTATGAACGAATAATTCGGCGTTGTGTAATTTGAGAAAACTTGAGCATTTACCAGAGCACATCGCGTCACTTGAATCAACAATGTTAAAACTTGAAAACTCGAGACGAAGGAATACGTACCACTTGGAGAAATTGGTTTGATGTTCTCGCGAATATGGATCTGTGTCAAGCATGAGAATGAAAATGAGATGTATGTCGGAAGAAACATACCTTTGAAATCTGAAGCCACGATTAGACAAACAAGGTACGAGACGGGGGGTGGCACTCACCCATTCGACGCCAATGCAGACTATGAGTCACCCAGTCCTTGCGTTGATCCGGTTCGGGGTACATTCTGTGAGTAACGTGTTCGGTGCCTTCTGAACGGGGACACGGTTGACCAAGTGGAGCGCGGCAATAGTCAACGTGGACGTGGCGGCCCATATCAGAACAGAACAAATTGCAAAGCATAGGGGCACCATTATCGCCTAGGAAAATTTTCTATGAATGCAATACAGAGACAGAAGCTGTTGCGCACCTGATCCGAACTTTCGTCCCCCGAGCTCAATAGCATCATTAGCGTCATCAACGGTCCACCGCGTCCTGGACATAGAACCATGCCGAGTTTCATGCTGTTGCCCAGTATGACCTGGGTGGGAAACGTAAGACAGGAAGAGTTTCAGCTTTTAAACCTACCTCGAAGGAGCGTACAGTAATATCCGCAATCCTCACATCTGATCGTACGATTGTCAGGAAGTATCGAAACGTAAAATGCACGACGTACTTTGATTCACAGTAGTGGAAAGGATCTTTTGCGGAAGAATGGCTATGAGCACCGACATGATCAAGGCAGCCGGGGGGGATAGGAAAAACACAAGGAAGACGTTTGGCGACTACGGGAATAAGATCTTTTTAGCAAAAACAATGATCATTGGGCATTAAGTATTTCACCTTGAGAATACTGCAGGTCAAACGTAAGATCATATGGAAAATGTAGGTAGGGGTAGGCATACCTTTGTGTACTGGAACGTTCCAAATTGACCTGTAAATGTAGTCAGGACAGACTGAGGTTGGGTATCAATCTGGCAGATCCCCTGGGCCGCACAATCAGCTTTGCATGAATGTGTTTCGCTATCACAAAGAGTTTGGTTGAATGCTTAATGTAACTAACGTTGAAAACATACCCGCAGAGATGGACAGCGTTGGCATCGAGACCATGCATGTGATCTTTGCTGCACAGACGAGAACAAAGCTGACATTGAAGGGGGCACTCTCGATTGTCACAAATATGCTCGGAGTGGGGAACGTCACTGATATAAAGGTTAGTCAGAAAATCGCAAAAGTAGGGGAGCCGAGAGACGTACCTGGGTTGATGACAAGTATGAGGGCAAGAATATATCGAACCATCAGGCAGATTGACGTGTACCAGACCGCAGGGCTGCGTTTTCTTGGTGTTAGTAACTCGTTCAGGGTCGAGAAAACAGTCACAAACCTCGCCGCATGCATGTGTGCGCGAAGCGCAGAAGTGACCCTCATCCGAGTGGTCAACAACCTGGAGGATGCTGAGAACTCTGGACCGATATGGCTTGATTACCATTACCTTGACACAATCTTCCAGACAACCCTTCTTACCATGCAGGTCGCATTTCTCTCCACAAAGATGGGTTTCAACCATACAACTAAAGTCAATGAGTATACTACATGCAGTACCTCAGAATTTGACGCACATGTGCTTGCCAGTATGACCAGCCCTGTCAAATAGATATAAAGACTTTTCAGAAAAAAAAGGGAGAGCCGCTTACGCAAAGCCACAAGGAACTTCTTCATCTTCTTCATCGTGACCATCATCAAAGTCGCACGGATGGGCGCATTTGTGGTCAGTGGCACAGTCATGAGCATCCTTCTCATTATGGCGTCGACCGCGAATGCAAAGTAGATTGCAAGATTCACATTTTACCTTGCACAGCTCTACGTGAGATTTGAGGTCGATCACTTCATTGTCCATCATGCGTCGGAGAGCGTCAATGTTGGCATGGTCGGCTTTGAAGCGGACCAGGTTGGAATCAATCCATTGACGTACATGCTCAATTCGTCGACCCGCGAGGTTAGCTAGGTATCGTGATAGGTCCTCGATCCAAGTCCTGTCGTTTTCGGCGAAATTACGCTCAGTAAATTTATCCCAAGAAGCTGTCAGTTCTCGTAGGGCCTGCTCGGACGAAAAAGATGCCCCGGATATGTAGAAAACACCCGGGGTGCGTGACCCTTCAATAATTGCATTCGTATCCAAGTTCTTGAGGAATAAGCTGTTATAAGCCTGACCAATTACGAAGGACGAAAGAAATTACTCACCATTAGAGGTTCCTGGTCCATGTCGCTATAACCGTATATCAAGGCGTAAGGAAGTGTTTCCATCAGCTGCGAAGCCCGATGGGCAGCGATGGTATCTACAGAACTATCATGTGATCATCATCACGACAATGCCAATAAAGACGCTTACCAGAAAGAGCACCCCAATCGTTAGCCTTTAGTTTAGCCATCATGGTCTTGAGCGTTTTCAAGAATTCTCCTGCTGTGGGGTGAGTGACTGTCTGCTTATCTAATCTCGCTCGTAGAACGGGAAACAGGCTGTAAAACTGCTTGGATTCGATGACAGGCCATGGAATAATATCAAGTCGACCAGCGTGCAGCTTCGATATGAAATTGGCGTCTTGTTCATCCTGGACGATTTTCTACAAAACAGAAACGGTTCTCAAAAAAGCACATGGACCCAACAAACTTTGATTCCGCACTCGGAACTTGAGCGAAAACCTGAAGAACATTTGTGAGCTGAGTGACTTTATGGTATGACAGCACCTAGACTAACTCTTTCACAATCTCGTTCGTGTCTGATTCAACAACGTCCTAAAATACCGCGTTAGGATGCTTCACAAATTAGCTGCGCCATCTCACTTTGATGATTATAACGAGCGTGGACTGGAAAAGAGTAGGATTTGCTTTTGGATCTAGTACAGTCGAGGAAGACTGGAAAGATTGAAACATTCCAGCAATGTCGCGAGAAAGAGCAAAGTTGTTGCGGAACAGAATCTGTTTTGCTGTGAGTATGGAAAACACCACAAGATGTTCTCGTACCAGGTTTGAGAGGGCCGCATTGAATAGTACGAGTAATGTATCCTCCTGCAAAGATCTACTTTGTATGTCAATACAAATATATCAAGGTCGTGAAGTGGAGGACACCTTTCAATAGAATGGACACCTAGATGAATCGTGTTAAGATGAATAAGTCACAATAGTGTAAACTTGCCTTCGAAATCAAGCGTCACAATCAGCGCTGAATTGGTTGGCGTGACGGACATCCAAACACCCTCTGAAATAGATCAGAAACTTGGAAGATCACAGTAACAAGTGACTGCAGCCGACCTGTAGTCCTCATAGCCGACCCTGCAAATGAGGTGTCTGCGAGATGGTTCAATGCAAAAGACTTTCCGACGGACTGTTCACCTGTAGAAACTAAGCAAGATGTTACAACTGAGCTGACCGGCGCCTACCCACCCATAGATGAAACAACTTTGACCGGCTAAAATAACGGCATAGTCAACACGGGCCAGAGCGAAAATAGTCCACTCAGGTAGACTCTCGATTGCATACCTTGGTGGCCCGGTAGGACTGGAAAATAGACTCGTACCATCCGAAGGACAACGCATCGACAATTTGAGATACATTAGCGCCCAATAAAGATTTTTCAAGAGCCGACGAAGAAACACCATCCTAAATGGAGACTTGTCAGTTAATAAATAGGAAAGATGTGTCGATGATTGTACCTTCAAAGGCAAGAATCGGTTATCCCTTGCGACCGCAAGCTGAATCGGTATCAAGCACAGAACATCCACCAGCCACTCCCCCGCCCGGAACTCTGAGATATCCCAATCACTCTCTTCCACGAGCTTTCTGAGTATATTCTCGAACGAAACGCTCTCAATTTGAAGCGCTTTTAGCACGTCTCCGGTAGGCTTCCGCGTGCGCTGATGGAATGAATGGATCATCTTCGCAAAGTACGGCTTGAACCTGTGCTGGTTTAAATCGGTGACAAATGTGAGTCGACTGATACGACGGTGATCCTTGGTGACTAATGTCTGTCTAGATATTGCTGGAATTACAGGGAAACGCGTCCAGACGTCTGCATGGCAGTCGATTAAGGCATTGTGAACACTCTGATGCTCTTTGGAATCCCTGGAGCTCCGAGAGCCCTTCGCCTCAAAGCTGAACTCCGTAGCTCGTTTTGTGATGTCGAGGGCAAAAGAACGACAAGAACAAGTTGTGATTTCAATCCAAACGAGATGCGTACTAGCCCCGGTGTCGAATGAGGTAATAACCGGGATGTCAGGAAGAGCGCCGATATCCAGTACAGTGCCCTCGTCCGAGCGAAATGTGCTCCAGCTGTAGACATGAACTGAGAATCCAGAACACTCTGCAAACACAAGAAAAAGACTACTGCCGTCTGGTGACGACATGGCCTTCAGCGGCACACGGTCCAGTTCAATCGTGGCGGGCCTAAAGAGACATCAAAAAAGTTCTCAAAGAAGATCGGTATGTGAATTTCACCTAAACTGTTGAACAACTTGAGAGAAAATGCGGAGTTGGCCAAGAGAATCCGCCAATAGTAGCTCATCAACACCAGAAATAAAGCAGGCCAGACGAATAGATGTTCCTGAAGGGTACCATTGCGAGAGCATCACGGGCTCATGGGCACGCAAATTGGCGAAATTCTCGTCGTACGAATATGTGTGAAGTTGCAACTACAGAGGCTGCGTTTAGCACAATACACCGAGCACTGACTTTGGAAAACAGCGATAACAAACCTTTTCACACGCAACTATAGCAAGCGTGCGCGTAGACTCATCAAATGCCACCACAACATCCTTCCCAAGCTTGCTCTGGTGAAGGCTTTTCCCGTTAGACTGATGAATCGCATTATCAAGGGCAGCAGGCCGCTCGCAAAACACTCGGAACTCTGTGCCCGTGTTGACAACAAGGAGACATTTCTCATTCTTCAACAGCTGGATATGTTGGACAGTGTAATAAATCGGAAGCTGGAAGACATTGGCCGCGCGAGACTCGACTTTCGGTGTTGGAATAAAGTTTTTGTCGAGACGCAAGTTCTGCAAGTCATCGGAAGTCAGTGTGATAGGTTGAATCTTGTATTCGAGAACAGGGTCGCTAGAGCGTTGACGTTGGCCCCTGTATCTAATAGATTGACCTTTTCGGGTGACTCAGATCTACGCCTCAAGCGGGGAATCGCAATTTCTCACCGTATGCGTGCCCATGATGACCGAGCTCGACGTTATCTATTAAGAGGATGTCGCTACAGAGAAGTTCATCGGCATAAACCAGATGGTATCAGAAGAGACTGAACTTACGACGAACTAGGGTTAGCTTTGCTCTGGACGGCCCGAATGAAGTCCCAGGTAGATACTTGGCGAAGTCTATCTCCGTTGGCCGCACACTGTTCGTAAATCCTCTCCTGGAGCTCCTTCTGCTGCGTCGCATCTGCTTCCCTTAACAAGATTTCAAAGTTCTTCTGAATCATATGCGTAAGTTGACTTTCAGCGGATTTGATCGCGCTTGAGATGGAAGACTTGAGAGAAGAATCCTTCCGTTCAAGATCACCAAGACTCTTGACGAAGGCAACATCATCGGTGACCTTCAGTCGCTGTTCTGTTTGGTCAGTGATCTGATCCGCTAAAGGCTTCTGCCCCTTGCCAGCGAAGAATGCACCGATACGCCGTTTCCATTTGGAGGATGAATTCGCATTTTTTATGTCCCCGTCCGCAAGAATCGTGTTCATGCATTCCCTCCGCGCGTCATTGCTCAGGCCTTTTATACCCAGCAGAACCTGAATGGCTATGAGACTTTTTTTGTGCGCCTTGAAATTACCAGGCAGTTTGTTCAACGTGTTGTAGCCCAAAAGTTCCTCAAACCTGGTGCGAAGGGAAGGATAAACCTTGGCAAAATGAGCGAACCGTTCTGCGGAATAACAGGCGTCAGTTTCTGTCCTTGTGCAGACAGCTGAAGCGCGCACGGACTTCCATCTGGAACTGGCTCGACGACAGGAATATATTCGCTCGACAGCTGAGAGAGATTCAACATTCTAAAAAGAATCAAGCCCAATCATGAAGAGTGTATCATGAGCTTCCACCCACCAACGAAAAAGAATGGTAATCAAACTCACGGATACATATCCGTCACTAGCTCAAGCAACGCCTCCCTAATGGAAGCTCCAAGCTCGTTCTTCATACTTTCTGCTTTAGCCTCCAATTCTAGCATCTGGCCATTCTTCTGCTCTCGAACTTGGGCGTCGATCTTAGCACCGCGTTCTTTCCACTCCCGTAGTTCTTCAGGGAAAACCTGGTCCATTCCATTTTCGGCAAGAACGCGGATCCCAGCGTCTGTAATATTATTACCCAGTGATAAAGTGGTGCATCCCCTAAGACAGAAAGGGAAGGTCATAAGTGGGAAGACGAAAAATAAAAAGCCCCTTACTCTAGAATACTTCTGAAAACAGTCTTATTGACCACATCGTTTCGGATGAGTTCCTGAGTGGTCTTGAGTGGAACAAAATGCGTAGTGAGGATACCTTGCGAAGTTTCTCCAGGGATGATTATGGCCTTCAGATCATCAGAGATCAAGGGGAAATCTGGCGGAAGAGACTGAGGACCGAGGTCAGAAACTGGCATCTGCAATAGATGATTTAGAAAAAATCGGGTGGACATGGATCATATTCACTTACTCGAATGCCGGGTCTGGTCTTGACGCTTTCCTCCTGCTCATTGGTCTGTGAAACTTCGAACATGAACAAGCGGCTAGCGACATCGTCCGCTTCTTCCATCGTGGCGTCTTCCTCCGAGTCGTCGACGTCGACAGAGACGGTGTCATTCCAGACAATGCTTTTTGCATGTGCTTCGGAAACCAGACACAATGTCTGGTCCGCGATCTTGGAGAGATATCTAGAAGAGCGGGCTGCTAAATATGCTCGAGGAGTAAAACATTCGAAGCATATACCTCATGAAGGTAATTCTATTCCTTCGAACTGAGGAAATGGCACCGTCGTCCCAGGTAGTATCTTCGGGCCAGAAGACAACGAGCACTCGTTCAACCTCGTTTGGTACAGGAGAGACGCGAACGAAGTAGAGTCCAGGGCGAAGTTTAGGTCCGGGCGCATCGTCGGTAGCGTTTAGCAAAAGTCGTACCCTGTTGAAATCGACAGTTAGAAAAACCAATAGGAAAACTATTCACGTACAGCGTGTCATCGATAGCATGGATGGAGTAAAGCAGCTCTACGATCTGTGCTTTACTACCGTACACTCCGAGAGGCTTGATGCCAATATTGTCCAGGGCCTTGAAGTCGACCTTGGTCATCGAAGTATAGGCACCAGGGACAACGTCGTTGATGAAGCGTTCAAGAGATTCTTGAGTTATAATGATCTTATCGACTTGAAGGTGGACTCATCAAGCTAACCATTATATCAGAGGAAATTTCCCATACCTAGACCACTGCTCCCCTGCTCGCTGATGAGATCCAGTATACAATACATGCCTTTGATTTTAAGAGCGAGATCTTCAACATCGAATATTTTCTTGGTCGAGCTCATGCTTGTAGTGTCAACATTATTGCCCTTTGTTCAAGAATACGTGAGCTGACCGAATTCGTGGATGTCATCACTCTACCAACCTCGTCACGATCTAACGTCTAGCCGCCCCTTGAAGTCAGTACCGACTTTCAAAACATAGCGATAGCGTACATTGAAGTCTATCTTATTCGCACCGTCAGCAGGTGCAGCGGCACGGTCACCGATTTCGTCTTCCTTTTTTCGAAAGTAGATATTATTAAAGTTCTAAAAAAAATTGAAATCAAGGTTACCTTGTCACTAGGAGGATCGCTGAAATCCTTTATTTCCAAAAAATAAGTCAGTATTGAAGCAATCAAAAGAAAAGGAACAGCGCACATCGATCGGCATACCATTGGACATTCTAGTGCCTGATGTGGAAAGAGGCCGAACGTTGAACCTTCACCCACTCAAAAAGTAACTTAAATACTTGCCTTGCCATTCGACTGTCATATAGATAGATGGATGAGGCAAAGCACGGTGAACAGCAAATACGGCTCACCGGTTCTTGGATGGGTCATTTTCCTATCGGAATCTGAGAAGATATTCGGCGGTTTAAAGCTAGCCATGACGGTCTGGGAGCGGTGGGGGGAGAAACAATCGAAAGTCAAACAGGTTTAAAAACGCGGCCACTGGGAGGGCGCCTTTCAACAGCGTGTTGTGTGCATGACTCCGATCATCAACTCTTTGAGCCAGAGTTAAGGTCGTTTTTAAGCCCTGTGAGCAAAAAAAGTTGGCTGCGCCGATAACCATCTCAATAGAACCGACTCTACTACAAAGCAGAAGAAATCACTTGGGCAAGATTCATCTGCAACGTGACTGACTTGAGGCAAAGTACCGACCCACACACAACCAGAAGAAGCAGCTGATGCAATGAAGAAGTAATCAGTCAGGCTCCTAACAAGGTAAAATGAACTGGGTCTCCAGCCTTGAGGTAAAGCTAAACCAATACCAATCGTAAACGCCGCCTCGTTGTCCTGTTAGAGCCTGGATAGAAGGAGCCGAGTGAATCAGATTTGCGTCGTACGCTTGAAAAGGTATTTGAAGCCCTAAGTGTAAGAAGACGGAGTCCAAAAGAACGATTGGGGCGACGACGTCAAGAGTCAACGCAGTACTGTAAATCATGTGATACCGTTTTTGCGCGTTGATGGCGCAATTTCGTAAAACAGCCGAGGCCGGCCCAAACCTCCCCGACTCTCTCCATGCATATATCATCATTTTTTTTACCTGTAAATTTTGCCTATTTATTACCATGTATCTGTCTATGTAATTAGTACACAACACGCAAATTACAAGCATTTAAAACGATAATATTGAATGCCAGTTGTGTAGATTTGTTTTGACCGGGGCGAAAGCGGGCAAAAGAGAGAGAGGGGAGGCGGGAGGAGGAGGAGGAGGAGGAGAAAAAGACAGGCAAGGGGGGGGACGATCCGAGGATATGGGAACGAATACAAACAGAAACAGAACACGCACAAAAACTGAAAAAAAGGAATTACAAAGAGTACACCGTAGAGTGAGAAGACGCAATGCATAAGCAAAGGAATAATTGAAGGTGAATCATGCCAAACAAATGGGAAAACTATAGTACTAAGATGCTAATCAAGATGAGAGTAGAGAGACAGGCAGATGATGATATGGAAAAAAAGATATGGTGACATAACAAGAAAAGATGACTACAGCTGAGGAGAGAAAAAGAAAAAAACACGAGACAGAGAGAGAGAGAGAGAGAGAGAGGTGGAGGAATAAGTATAGATCGAATTGAGGATATACGGCAGTCTTGCAAAGCCATTGAGAGAGAGAGATTGTACTCGGGAGCAAATTCATTCTGTATATGAGCGAGAGATAACGAGAGATGGGAGAGATGGAAGGGTAGTATGAACAAATCCACACCAGGTCCAGCTGGCATGCGATTATACTGGCGCTACGACCTGCGCTTGTTGAGCCTGTGAACGATCGCGAGAAGCCCAGTTGAAGAGTTGCCTCATATCACCGGAAGGACCTGAAGGAGGGGCGTCTGCGGGTTGCTTGGGTTCGACGAGTAAACTATAAATGACAGAGAAGCGGATTGGCGGATTGCGCAATAAATTGCTGACGCATAAAACGACACATACCTCCGTCGATACAAATCTTGCAGATCACCCTTCTTCTGTGAAGCCTTGAACGCATGCGCAAGGTATTCCTGCACTTCAGGTATATCCTTTAAATTGTACGGCGTTTGGAAGCGCTGCATGTCTATAATAAAAGAGGAGATGAATCATCGATACTCTAACCAAAGGAAAGGGGGAGGCAAAGAGCCAAACGGGTGGACGAACCTTGTACAATTCTCGCAAGCTTATGATACTTGTTAAAATTCAAAAGCTTTTTATCCGGATTGACCGGCGAATTTCGATGCGACGGGTTACCCTCGCGACAGAACGTAACATCGGTGAGGTATAAGCCTAGGAATGGAACAGCTGGCGGTGCAGTATTTCGCAATTTTGAACGGTACTCATGATAGTTTCGACCATGATCAGCAAGTTTCCGCAGAGACTCGAGCTGGTGTTTACTCTTCTGCGTGAGACCCTGGGGAGACACACACACGAAATAAGCATGGAGTTGATCCTTAAGAAAAAGAAAAATCGGACATACCAGCCAAGTCTGATGTAATCTCGATATCGTGGAAGAATCAAGAGCAGCCAACAGCGACCGGAACGTGCTGTAATTATGTAGACCCACGCATCGCTAAAACCCCACAAAAACGCCAACATCTTACCCTGCGTTTAGACTAGAAAAGAAAATAGCCACTCACATCCGCAACCTTGATGAAAAACTTTACAAGCGCAGTCCTCTTCTTCGTATCCCTCTCATTCAAAATACTCTCCGCAACCCATCCAGTAATCGCAGTACTCAGCGATGACATCTCCTTCACATTCACAGGAGGCGAAGATTTAACGCCACTGTCCTGTCCAGACTCTAAAATTTCCTCCGGCGTAATCCTTGCATACAACTTCGACTCCATAATCGTCATCTGTCTTGCCAACTCGAGCGGATCGAAATCAGTAACAGATATGGTACCAAAATTCCGGCTCTTGAGTGCAGAGAAGAGAGGTTTGGTCATTAGCGGTCGTGGGATTTCGGAGGGCAGAGGGATCGAGGGTGGGTTCAGGGACATGCCTGGATCTCTGGTTCGGTCGCCTATAGGACTAATCCCATTTCCACTATCACTTTGTTCCCTCCGTCGGGATATCATCTCCAATATCCGTTCTGCCGGGCCAGGAAACACAGGAACAAGTTCGGCTCTCGTGAATGGTTCCAGGATGTATAGAGCGGTATTATCAGGAACAGACCGCCAATAGATCTCCAACCATGTCTTGATAAAATTCGACACCCGCAGTCGCACAGCCAGTCCTTTTTGCTGCTGCCACAGCGCAAAGTCTTCTTCAGGCAGCCCAGGAGGCGGAAGAAGGTTATACCGGGCAATAAGCGTGTCTGCAACTTCGATTGGCGTACCGAACAGACGGAAAGTCATGAAGAACACGGCCGAAAAAGCAGCATCGACAATACTATCGTGCGGTGTCAACTTCTCCACTAACACGGAAAGTGTAGCTCCGACCAAGGTCCCTTCACTATTATACGCGATATCCTCCGCCGCATAGTCATGAGAAAATAAGAACCTCGTCGGGCCCTTTACCGATGTAGGAATCGGCGCACTTGGCTCAGGCGGTGGAATGTCAGGCAAGTTACCATAAACAACCTTTTCTTCCAACGATAACTGGTGATGACCTCGGGTACTGCCCTCCCACGTCGTTCCGTCGTCGGTTTTAATGACGGAAACGGGAGAAACGAGAGGGGGCTCGAACACAGCTCGCGATATGATCAGCGGACTAGGGATCTTTCTCTCGCTCGGTGTCGTTATATGAGTTTCTCCCGACGCCGCCGACGAAGATTGAGAGGCACGACTGCTTTCTGACCCAGAAGACGTGGCACTCCTAATGAGAATCGGAGGATCACTCCGAGCCTGGATCGTAACATCCTCATCGACCAGTTCTTCAATCCCATTCTTCATAGCTGGCAGTTTACGAGAAGAAGACCTGGATCGCTGCAAGAAAGAAGCGGAAGCAGATCTAGCATGAAGCGACCCGGAAGAAGAAGAAGGTCCTGGTTCTCCAAGCGGAACGTTTATCATAAACGGCTTGTCACCAACGGAGCGGTTCAAGCAGACCTTGATCGAGAAAACAAGGTCACCTCCAGCCTTGAGTGCAGCCGTCGCAGACCGCAGCAACACCTTCTTTTCCTCTTCATCCGACATGGCCTGGGGCAGTGGGATAGTAAGAAGTCGAACAGATTCCGCAAGCTCGCTCGTTACGTTATATAGCTGTTCCTTCGCAGCTCTTAAGCTTCCCAACCTATGGCTCGGAATATCCGGGTGCTGCAGGACAGCTTCAACGATGCTGAGCAGTCTACAGGACATGTCTACGATCTCCCGAATGAGCTCATACATGTGGCCCATGCTCGACGCATGAGAGAACCGTGAATGCGAGTGGGCATGCCCAACGAATGCAGCTACGGCAGAGAGGTAATGATCGTGCGTAGTTCGCAGGGCCTGTAATACTTCCGCCATAGTGCACGGACCATGAGGAAACGGTGGCTGCGATGGTGGAAAGACTGATCCTAGGGACGAAATTGAAGATGCAGAAGATGTACTGGCCACAGAATCCACGGGTCTATGACCGTTGACGGAGAAAGAGCGGGTCGAGGGAAGTGGTGGCGGCGGCACAGGAGCTCGTTTGACTCCAGCTTTTCCTCGACTCCGGAAATCGCTCATACTTTTCGCTCGAGTAACTGTGCCAGGTGTAGCAGGCCTGCTCTTCACATTGTGACGTTTCGTGGGCGTTTTCCCAGGTGGAGAAGCTGTGGGGACAGCGTGCTGTATTACTGTCGTATCGTTGTCGTCGGCGACGCCATTCAAGTCTGTGTCTCGTAAGACGGTGACTTTAACGACATTATTTCCTGAATCGCGTCTCGTCGGCAAGTCTACGCCGCACTGGCATGCAAGGGCAACAAAACGCCGGACCCAA
Source organism: Collybiopsis confluens (assembly GCA_013368555.1). Taxonomy (NCBI): domain Eukaryota; kingdom Fungi; phylum Basidiomycota; class Agaricomycetes; order Agaricales; family Omphalotaceae; genus Collybiopsis; species Collybiopsis confluens. Next base: position 42,969 of record JAACJN010000112.1, on the reverse strand, counting down.
TCAAAAACTTGCTGTGCTCTCCGTAGCATCTCGTCGACTTCAGCATCCCGGGTAAAGTCGTCTAGGTCATCGGCAGAAGCCCGCTTGGCTTGGGCGACAAGAGAGGCCAAGGTGGACAAGACTAGGCGGCGTTCGTCGGCGAGAACAGGGAATTGTCGTAAGATGGGAGCCTCTCGTATAAGTGTATCGGTGGCGGATAATACATTACGAACACATGATATGATACAGGCGGTTGAAGGCTGGAAATGGGAGATGCGGCTAGACCGAGCGGCGCTCTGCAACAGGGACATGCCATGGAGTAAGGGCACCATGACGGGGGGGACATGAGAGCTCAAGTCAGGATTCGTGTATGATGATGAGGCTAGTTGAGAAGCGGAATAGGAAGGCTGCAAAGAGAAAACTTAAGAGTATATTCTGAATAGAGGTGAAGAAGCATACAATGCCTACATCGTTATTATCGTCATCTGCGTCGACCAAGGGATTGACATCTGCATTGACATAGTTGCTGGGAAACCAGCCACGGCTGCCTTCGAGCTCGCCATCCCACCAACCACTGGAATCGCGATTGAGGACATGGATGACCTGACCAGCACGAAAGGCCAGACAAGTGTCGACGTTGTGCTGAGGATCGTAGTCGTGCATAGCCAGTACGTATTCAGGCATTGGGTCAGCGGCTTCATCGGCAAAGGGGCTGACTGGATTGGAAGGAATATCGGGGGATACGAGTGACGTCGAGGAGGCGTTTGTAGACGACGATGGCGGCGGTGAGAGGACGGAGAGAGACGAGGTAGATGAAGTGTTGGAAAAAGTCCTGCTGCGGGGCGAAGGCGAGATAAACTGGGAAGGGGGTGCCGATAAAGAAGTGTTGATTTTAAGTTGGGACGTGAACATGGTCATTAATGAAGAACTATATTACAGAGATTCAGTCAGAAACTGGAGATGGTTACTATCAGAACAGAAAACCTTACCGGTAGACTGGATCCAAATGTAAAATGTCGTTGCGGACGTCGTTAAAGCAATGGCGATGGCGCAAGGGGGGGAAGGGGGTAAACCCTGGGCGTCGGGATGGGCGTATGAGCCAGGGGAAATTTCAACTTACGTAACCCCTTAACCGTACCTCTGTTTAGCCTTCCGCATAACCTCAGCCTGAGCCTGTTATCTATCTACTTTCGAACGGCATACAAAAACCCGTCAAATCCTCGCTCTCCAATAGTCCCAATAGTCGTAGCCTCAACCTCTTCATCGCCCTTCAGAACTGCCAAAAGATCCCGAACAGTGAACACCATTCTCAAGATCAGAAACATTTCTATACTCCACCATGTTGTCTACGATCTGTCCGAGGTCGCGTCAGTCTGGGCAAAGACTGCCAATGGCTCCACTACTCTTCCCGAGCCGCTTGGACTCTTGGAAATATTTCACATTCGATAAAAATCAATGAAAATGAGATCTCAGGCTCAAGTTTGACGAGCGAGTCATACGCCGGCCCAACGATCACTTTGCATTTGCCTTCCAGGCCCGCACTAACCAAATTCTCTCGGGAAAGCGGAAGTATATCGCAATCAGATAAACAGACTTGAAGAGAAAGGAAACAACGAACCCTTGCGTGAATCTCGTGCAACCATTTCTCCATCATCCGGAAGAGCTCTGCCCATCCACATCGACGAATACCTGGTACACAAACACCGTCATCAAGAAATTACTTCATCTTCTAAAGCCCAATCTCACTTACCCCCCCCCCCCCAAAGTCCCAATCTCCAGGATCCGCTTCACTCCAAGTGACCTAACGAGCAAATTCAGGAATTTCCCGTGTGCAGCACTAGCAGCGATCTGCACAGGTATCTCTTGCTTCTCCCCTTTCTTCACCACCGCATCCACAACCTCGTTCTTCTTGACGAGAAAAGAATTTTGATAGGCATCCGAGTCTGATTTCGACCAGTCGATGATAGAAGGTGAAGAACGATCCATTGGAGATAAAAAGATGAAATCGATGAAAGGTTGTCTTCTGTGTGTCTGTATCGAGCCTAGTAAGGTGCGTGTGTGTATGTACGTTCTGAACGTGTCTATGACTGGTTGCTATTGTTACTAGCATATACGCGAGAGAGAGTCATTCGAATCCGACGGTCCCAACCGAGACGACCCTCTACTCCACTACCAGTTTGCTACTAGTATGCTACTGCGCTAATACGTTTGGAAATAGAATATCGGGTGGAGTCATTAGACGTCAATGGCTTCGGCTGAGATGCCCCCCCCCCCCTCCCGAGGTACCGGGGTGGTGCTCTGTGCTGCTGCTGCTGTGTTCCACCTAGTGTTCTAGCGTTTAGTCTAGGATGTTCTAGGTAACAGATATATTTTATTAAGCTCCACTACTCTATAAATTTCTCGATAAGACTCTCATGAAACCTTTTCAGTCGTCTCCTCGCAAGTCATTTAACTCGTTGAACAGTAACCCGGAAGGGAAGAGCGTGAAGATAGGACTCAGGCAGTTCAGCTCAGTGTTCAGTGTAAGCCCCACCTCTCAATATACTTAGGCTCTCTCTCATGAAGCTCGAATTAATAAATAGCCGGAGCCCTAATCAGAGGGTCAAAGCTCGTTATATCAAGCGCTAGACCTCGAGCGCTTGAGGTTCGGACCGTATCGCCCGACCTGGAGACACGTGGAGGAGGTCGTTTTGACGCGGCGCGTCCCCCCCTCTCCTTCCAACCGGCGTATCCATGAAGATCCGTATTCGGGTCAAAAACTAATGGTAGAACGCCCTAACGATCTTTTATACAGTGCATTGGGTTGTGTGACTTGTCGAAATGGTTCTCGATCGGCACGCGGAGGATACACTAAGTTAATTAGTGAACTTCCGAACGATACACTGTTCGTATGAATCTCGCTCTCTTCTAATTTCCGTTCCCCATACACCCCCACACACTCCTTCCCTCATTCCCTTCCTGGCCCCCTTCCCTTCCCTTCTCTTGCAACTCGCGGATCGATCGATGCCAGCAAGTAGTATGACGCTAGCTAGGGATTCAAAACCCACATTTGACCACTTTGCCTGATCTGCTCGGAGCTTCATTCACCAATTCCAGTCAACGACTACTCGTAACGGACTAGTTTCTTACTCTTACCCGAACAACGCATGCAACTATATGTATACAAGGTCCTATGTGTGTCTGTGCGTATACTGGATCACCGTTGTTACCTCATTAGAGGAAGCTACTAGCCGTGAATTTCTCACTTCCTTTAGTACGGCTGACATTCTTCTTTCATAAAGGTTCCCTTCCGAAATTCTTCTCTACTTGTGGTACATACTTGGAGTGTGACGGTCGAATAACGGCGATCTTTCTGCTAAGTCACCCCCTCCGTCAAGTTCGAAGCGAATGCATGTTAGAGTATGACGGTATGTATGATAATCAAATTTTTATTTTAAAGTTCTTTCACTTTTTGAAAATCGCTAATCAAATACTAGTATGTGTGTAAAACACCGAAGGCAGAGAGCGCCCAAGCTCTCAGAATTGAGTGTTTTGTCGGAAGTGAAAGACCCCTGACAGTCAAAGATTCCCGCCGACCATGTAGTGCAAACTCGCGACCGATACTTAGGGAAAAAAATAGGAAGGTGCTGACTTGACCGATCATTTGTGCATATATTCTGAGAATTAATTCGACGATCAGTACATGCCGCATGGGCACTGAAGGTCCTTGGATAGCTCAGAGTCTGAAATCAGTACTTATCCCCGAGCATGCATCCCATCGCAAACCTGGTGTAACGTCGCATGCTCTATATAAGACCAAATCGAAAACAGATTTTCCGCCCGTTCAGGAGTCAACATCATTGTCCAATAGAGCATCCGCTGAATATTACAAGTTGGCAGTATGAGGGGCGGAGCCGTTCCCGAAAGACCGTCGGATTCAATACACTAAAGTAACTCTGGTACTTAGCAGTCGGAGAATTCGTGGCCTATCCACCCGTTCGGATTCGGATTTTCTTTTACTGCGCGGATATGTGCTTTTACTGATTGTTGTAACTTCGTATCAGGCCCTAGTACTTATGTGTACAAGACGTACAGACACCGTCTGCAAAGTGTCAATGTTTGAAGGATTTCCTGGAGCGGTCTGGAACAGGGGAGCTTGGTATAGAAGTAGTAAAATACGTACTTGCCCGTCTCAAGTCGTTTGTCGGAGAGAACAATTCCCGGACATATATCATGACAAGGCAATGTCTGCTAGGCGGCCCGAGGCCATCGAATCAGAGATTTTGTACATCGTTGTAGATAACCTTGTCCCACATGCTAAGCGGCTTATCAGCTATCAGCAAATGAACGTTCCTCCTTGAGCTGACCTATCAAAATCTTTCAAACTTGAAAGTTGCCCTGGTAAGAATTACGGATAACTACCCGCATGTTCCCGTTTAGTGATCCGTCTTTAATCTTACATACCCTTCCGATGAGCTTCCGACTGATCACCGTTGCCTTCTTTTTGAGCGAACAGATCTATCTCTCTTTCTTGCGGCAGAAACAAGGAGGGGATGAAAGCGGCCGCAAACTGGACTTTGCTTCTGTCCTGAATTACAACGAGTCAAATGGGATAAGTCACCAAAAAATGACCTCCGAGGCTCATCGATTCTATAGGTCCATGTCGGCCTCAGCTGCATGGGAAGGGAGGAGGTTAGCAACAAAATATGAATATGTGTGTGCAAGGTGGTTTTCGCCGCTGCTTTGGTCCGCCGGCCCGGCATGGGTCCAAGTTGGTCCCTCCGTCCATGATCAATTTGCGATTTTTTTTGCGAAATCCTTCTACTACTTAACCACGGATCTTTCCCCCGTTTACCAGAAAATGGGCGATTGGAAAGGCGCATGAAACGAATATCAGCACCTCTGGAAAACTCCGGATACTACTATTAGTATCTACGCCATCCCACAAGAATGTTCCTGGCCACGAAATTCATGCGTTCAGGCCAGGTCCTCATCAAAGAAGTCTCGAGAACGATCTTAATATCGGTCTGGACTCTTCGATCAAAGATGTAGAGGGGGTGTACATCATATAAACGTTGCTCATTTGCGTTCCCAGGTTTATTGATGAAGATGCAACTGGTGTACTCAGGTCGAACGTCCGATAATAAACCGGGAGCAAACGTCTTTCGTTTCTTCCTGTCGCATTTCCTTCGAGTCATCTGCAGTCAGCCGTGTCTGGTAGTCTCAACCAATTCTCACCCAGATTTATGAGGATCCAGCCCACACGTCCAAGAAGTAGTATCCACCGCAAGTCGGAGCGTCAGCCCGAGAATGGTCACAGTAATGTACTCGGAAGGAGTTTCTTTCGACGTGTCAAAAGCGTTCCATCCCAAATCTCATGCTGTTTGTAGACTGGTGACGTGACTCGACAAATCGCGTGCTTCAAATCCTTATCTATTCATCCATCCTCTCTTTTGTCTCGAGTACCAAATCTGGCCACTGTCATGTTTTCATTTTGCTAAGTCAGTGATAAGCCATGCCACATCTACGTTATCCTCTTCCACGTCAGGTCGCTAATTACCACCCGCTCGATTTCTTGTTCAAGACAAAAGAGGAATATCCTATGTCCTTGGATAGCGCGAGAAAACGATTATCGGGAAGACAATAGGGCACAAAGAGGTTGACCCTCGAAAAAAGAGGGACTACTGTCTTCAATACTCAACTTGGCTTCCAACGGAAAAGACAACAAACCATCTGTCGAACAATATACCCTCGAAAAAAGGGGACGAATCTTGCTGTGGCCTTGCTTTACAGGTTCTCTCTACGATCTACGAGTCAGGCTATTCAAGACTAGGATCCTATCCTCCTCCCTCTCACGTTCAGAAGCACCGGCCACGATCGGGAGATCTAGGAGAATAAAGATCAAGAAGATAAATTTTTGCTTTTCGGGTTGGATTAACGCTTCTTTCAACCTTGGCATCGATCCCATATCCCTACATGGTATCTTGCGTGCGTTTGTAGCGTGGCTGCGGCGGCTATCGTGTTGAGAATCTTCTGGCTAAGCTGAGATCAAACTAAGCGCGAATCATGCAAATCCTCAGAACTCTATCCTACCCTACCCTACCCTGCCTTAGGGAGGGGAGGTCTCTGGGGACACGCCGCGGCCTGCCCGTGGGGCATATCGAGAAATCTTGGACGCATTCATGGTTTTAAGCCACTTTCGATGCACGTATGTTGAAGCATGGCGTCCCATACACCTGTTCATCTTACCATAACCATAAATTCGCAACTTGAAAGACGGTGATGTTGAAGTATGGACGGAGATGCAAACGATTAACAAACTAGGTATAGTCTCCTTCCCCCAGTTCTCATTTGTTTGTCATGTCAGGTCGCCTCAAAGACATTCTTTGTCGGACCATTTCGCTAAGATCGCTTCATTAATATTCCTAGTTCTATTGCTAGTAATTGACTCTAATCCTCTAAACCCAATCCAACACAAAGACTTTGACTGTTTCTTAGACGCCGGGCTGTAATATGCAGGCTTGCAATTCATTTCCATTACAACGTTTCGACGGGTAGATATGAAATCATCATACGATTGTACATAGCCTGGGGAAATGAAACGATCCAAAAGAGTCTCCGACCTGGGGGTGGTACTACAAAGGCCAAGACTTGCTGTGAACATTCCTGTTCATTTTTAGCTCAAGATTCGTGGATCAACCCAAGGTGAAAGGGGAACACGAGCAGAAGCCATGGGACCCAACATGCATATGTTATACATGCGTCGCTGGGCCTAGGGTTACACTGTTTGCTAGATTTAGATTGGAATAAAAAAAAACATGCGACACTTGAATGTAACCTTTAATACGCCGTTACAGTGACGGATTTGCCTAACAAGGGTTATAAGGGATAAGATGGTGGGTTGGCACACACGTTTACTACACGGCTCACATAAGCCAGGGATACGCCATCACATGAGAAGAAGGTATGTAAGAGTGTCGGTCTTTGGACAATCTTGCAGGGTAGGCGGGGTTAGCCGAAGTATCATATGTTGAATACCCGACGGCGGCCCGTCACAGCGCGTGAAGGGAGCGGATTGGCATTTCCCAAAAGCGGCAAAAAACCCGCATCGACTCTCGAGCCGAGCCTGAAGGACGTTATTGGACCGCTATTTGTTTTTGTTTAACTTCTTGAGACCACCCTCGTTCCTTATGAAGTTTGCGCTTAGGGTTAGGATATTTACTTAGCACGGCATCGTTATAACCCGAAAGGTGGCGCAAATACCGCAAAGCAGCCTAGAGGGTTCAAAATAAACTTTGTAGGATGGGTTTTGCGCGTTCAACAATTCATTCTCTCGACGATCACTGTCAGCAGTTTTCAGCTTCGCTTACCTACTACTTTGACGTTTATCTTGGGCCTCTTCATATGAAACTCGGAAGAAACAAACTTCCCGAGTGTTAGGAATGGTATTTTATTTTTTCAATCATCAATCAAGAATCCGTACTCGAAGGACGAAGAGGACTTTGAGCGGTTAGGTTACAAGTCGCCAAGCTTCAAGCTTCAAGGACTGCCATGCAAGCGATATGTACATACCTCCTTTCATGATCTCCTATAATCCTCTACGTCTTGTATGAAAAGTGACACTTCACGGTGAGCTTCCCCCTAAGTATCCATGTACACACGCATACACTGGTACTCTCTGTCTTGTTCTCTTGGAACAATACAACGAAGTCCGCGCAAAAGATCGGACAAAAGACTGCCTAATCACCGAAAATATTATAAACCGTGACCAATTTTATGCTACTTGAGTGTTCCGGGGCGAAAGCTGTAGAGAGCAGGGTAAGGGGAAAGGAAGAAAGAAGCTTTAGTTTGCCGATATTCATGAGCTTACTCAGGTCGCGTCAATCACTAAACCGTTCCGAAGAAACCACTCTGGCTCTTAGTCAGGCAAAGCACATGAGTTAGAAGAAATACCGATATGCGTCATCATTCGTGTGAGAGGCGTATGTACAGGTGGCAAGTAATCGTACATCGTAAGATTTGGGTACATTAGGGGAGAGTGTTGTGTAAAACAGGAGGAGAATCGGAAGATAGGAGACGCAAGAGCATGATTATGCTCACAGCGCGGGTCGGAAGCAGCGTGAGAGAAAACATTATGAAGAGGTAGGTAGATGAAGAGGCTTTGCACACATAGCGGTTGTGTCTGTCAACGACAACGACAAAATGACCCAGAAAAAATATGAAGTCTGTGCTTTTTTGGATAATTAAAGATGGCGAAAAAAAAGAAATCAGAGCCAATAAAGGATTAACCATAAGAAAGGGAGACCTGTGCGAAAGCGACAACAAGGAGCCAGAGACAGAAAAGAAAAAAATACACGGGAGCGGAATGGATGGGAAAAAAACCCTAAAAGTACAGGATGAATATATGTACACCAATTATTTGTTGCGTTGTTGACTGGAGAATGCAATGTGCGGAATGGGGGATGACATACTGGTGCGACGAGTATGGAATGATGACGCAAGATGCGGCCCGGAGAAAGACAGCCCCAACGTTGAGATCCGATAAAATGATGATACCGCCGAGACGAAGGAAAACATTGGACCGAGAAGTGGGAAGGGTATGAGATGCTGGTGGTATGGATGCGATGCAAATGCCAGGAGACACAAAAAAGTTATGGAGAATGTACAAGACCCGAACTAATCCGTAGGGAAGAGAAAGAGTTTCTTTCCATCGGGGTTGTAACTCTGGCGTTTTTCTTTCTTAATCGTTCGTCTCTCCTTGCGAGGCTCTCGGATAGTCGAAAAAGCACTGCGAGCGGCACCATCAAAAGACCATGCCCGCATTTCGCCCAAAAGGGGCCTTGACGGGGGAGCAGTGAAACCGAGACCACCGAGGCCGGAAGCATTGGAATCTTCGTTGGCGTACTCGTCCTCATCTTCTTCGCTGAGGTCGTAGCGTTCATCATCACCAAAGTCGCTTCCGTAGCGAGCCAGTGGGCTGGCCATACTGGCACGAGAACTGGCGATGGAAGCCATGCTTCCTGTCCTATTCCGTGTCGTCATCGCACCTGGAGCAGATGCGATCGAAGCCATGGAGACGATCGAAGATGAGGATTCGCGCCTGGAGGAGGTAGGTCTGCGAACAAAGTCAGGAACCAAGAGTTTACCCTCGGCCCCATGGGCAAGTAGTGGTCTTTCTCTTCTGGGGCTGGTGCTCAGAGCTGATCCTGAAGGTGGAGAGCAGCCAGTTGGAGATGATGGGCCAGAGAACATGGACACCCTGGATTCGCAGCGACGCGTAAACGAGCCATAGAAAGCCTCGAGATAGGAGGCGTCAGACGTGGATCTACCTTCATAGGCGTCTGCCAGAGCAGACGAGGTAGAGGGCAGCGAGGCAGGAGCGAGGCGGGCACCTGACATGCGTGACTCGCGGCCTACCAGGAACGACTTGGAACGCTGTTTTGGCTGATACTTGAAAGGGGTGGAGTCTGGAGATTCTGAGGTGGGAGATGTGTACGAGACATCGGTTGTAGACATTGAGCACAAAGAATCGGATTCGATGTCTGAAAAGGAGGATGGTTCGATAGGCTCTGATTTGGTGGAATGGAAGATGTGGTAGGTAGGAGGGGCGTAAGAGTCCCGTGTTGGATTCAACATGTCCGCCATTTTACATTCATCCGAGCAGTACAAGGGGAAGGGCCCCTGCTCGATGATCGTCCTGGTCTTCGTGACTGGACGATTTTGGGCATTTCGCGAACGCGCTGGATTGGAGTTTAAGCTGAATTGAAACACGGTAATGTTTTGGATTGTGCTCACCAGAACCTGGAGATCCATTCAAAGGGCGTGACTCGGTGATGAGCTGGGTTGTGCGTTTGGGTGCGACTTGCTTGTCGCAAACTGGACAGAAGGGTGTGTCGTAGTCCATTCGTACTCGGGGAGCAGAAGGGAGATGGCGGAAGATGCAGCGGCGGGTGTGTTGAGGGAAAAGAGAAGTTGATTGCCCGGATCGAACTGCTTTTATATCGTTTCTCCGTGTCGGCCTTCGTCCCGATACCCTGATGGGGTTCATTTCCCTTTTGGGCCATTTAATTATTTAATTATTTATTTTTATTTTCCCTTGTCACATCACTCGCCTCCATCCCCGCGGAGGCCACTTATTTGGGCCACCAATTTCTAACCCCTCCCCCGCCGCCACAATCAACGTAAGTCAACAAGCCCTCTTCGTAATTACACTTTGTGGCCTTTTGGCCCTTCAGCGCAGCCCTATTCGCCTTTACCCAAGCAAAAAAATACTATTATATCATTATCTCCCATATGATAAAAATTACGCCCTATCGATACCGGTCTGTATGGATATTTCATGTGCCGTACCTTTTAGCCACAAGCTTGCAAATCCAATGCTTCTTCCATAACCCGGTGCGGCGTATGCGGAACACTTCATCCCTTTCTCCAGTACAACTTACACCGCCTGGTCAAACAAGGCAACGATCTATAGCACCGACTCGGACAAACGGTACTATAGTATGATAAAGACGCTTCAAGGGCTCGATGGTGGAGGACGGTCTCCTAGGGCATCCTAGTGCACCCTATACTTCCGGCACTTACCGCACTGGATTTTTTTGGCAATGCTCCTTGAGCTTGCGTTTCAGCTTTTATCCGTCATTTTTCCAGCTCCTGATCGCACTCGTATCCGTTTAACTGTCGAACAGACAAACAGGGCACCTTTCTGCTCCAAAGAATGACGGATTATCCCTGCTAAACCGCGGTGACGCCACCACCACTACCTTCAGGAACATCGAAGTCATCTTTGCCTCTCCCAATCTTCGCCGCATACCGTTCCGTTCCGTTCCATCTGCTTCCCCGCATCGGTCTTCATAGTACTCTCAAAGTCTCAATCAATTTCCCCACCAAGTATAGCTCTGTATGTGTTTCGGCCTTCAACCTCGTTCAATATACGGCCCATCCTTCTTCCCAAATCAATCCTTTGCCCATTCAAGACGCACATGTAGCATGTCCTAACTCCTACCTGTAGTCATTCATATCACTTACTCATTGAAACCCGAACTATCATTATTCCCCTCTCCGTGGACTTGCTCTCCGAGTTCAAAATTGTATTCAAGGGGTTCCAACATTCGTCATATCCAAGGCACTCTGTTACTTATTATACTACATCTTTTCCCCCCTTGAACTTCAGAGAGAGACGCCAACGTCAACGCCAACGCTAAATTCGCAGGTAAAGGCCCAAAAAGAAAAGTCGAGCTCCCTTGTCCGTTGAACAAGTCTACCATTTAAAGACATCCGCGGAGCGGCAGATGGCTCTCCCTAGTCTGTCAAAAAATTTACAAGTCCAGTCTAAACCTCTCGAGGAAACTGGCGTCAAGGTAAGGTTGAGTAAGTATATTGTGTTATAGGTGTCCAGGTGACCGAAGGAACCGAATATTTCAGTACAATACTTTGCCTCCCGTCGAACAACACACACAACAACACAACAACGATCCATCATCATCCATTCGAGCGCTCCGTTGGCAACTGCCCGACCGCCATTTGCCGTGGTTTTGACTGGAATTCCCTCGTATGTACATATATTGCTGTAGGCAGAAAGGTCTACTTATTCGGTGGCATTAGCTAACATGATAGCTGCCGATTCACAGCTCCAGGTTTGCTTTCGCTCGAGTAAAAGTAAGTAGACAGATGCGTAAAAAAAGTGCGTGTTCGGTCCGCAGGGAGCGGGCGCACGTAACCCAATCCCAAATTTTCGGAGAAAATCTACCAAAAATTTCACGCCTTCAATTCAAACCCTGTAAACCTACCGAGTCCGAACGCGTAAAGAGAGCCCTCAAGCCAAGTCTCGACGCTTAAAAAACATCCCTGATCCCAAGTAGGTAAAAAAACTCAGACGAGTTTTAAACCTATTCCCCGTCTAGAGCCCCAGAAATAAACCTCGGAGAAATTGAGCCTGAAAATGCATTAGAAAATACAAATATTTCAATTGGCTTGTGTCAAATTACTCTGGCCGCACGATGTCAGGCTCGCGGTATCACGCGAGCCGCCCTTGGCATGAACGGTCCGCAGTGGTCCGGTACCCCTTCTTACCCGCGTTAAAATTCGGATTTTTTTCCCTTGCGCACGATTATTTTTATGTAACTCTGCAACATCGTCCGTTCATTCGTGTCCTAATTTCATACTCTATACCCTTCCCAATGATATCAAAAGTCAAGCTTGCCGTGTTTCAGTGGGAGTGCCTTTCAGATTTCTGTCCGACGAGTTGATTGCCTGGTGCATATAGTCTAAATTTACTTCTCTTACTTAAGTAAGAAAAGATTTTTCGAGGTTCAACCGTTCTCGTCGTGCATGCCGTGGGTCCATATATTACAAAGGAAAGCTCACCCACCGTCCTTACTCAGCACTTTCTTTCGAGGTTACATTATCCATCGTCCCCGTTTAGTATAGGATCTCCTTGCCCGCGCGTGCGTGATGCAACAGCGCGGACTCCGATAGCCCTGTTCTATGGTAAGACTCCGTGAATTATGATCTCTTTTCCCTCAAGTGCCTTTTTCAGATTACTTATTAATGTTGGACGCAGCGCTGAACGGCGAACATGTAAAAGTATTTGATGAGCATGCCGCTGGTTGTACTAGACTTGATTCCGCAATCCTGTTGGGCATCAAATCTTTTGCAGTGCCCGCGGGCTGACCATAGGCTGATGATCTCCGAAGGAAGCTAGTTGGAAAGGAACGCGATCTCTACTGAGGCATAATAGCGCCAACAGCAAGTCCTAGAATCCCGTGTTGAAAGAGGCTGTTTTACATGATTCACCGATTTGCTCATACTTAGAGGAGTACACACAGTCGTCTCTTTCACTCCCACGTTTTTATAACAACCGTTCCGCAGTACTTACTCGAGTGTCAAAGCGTGTTTTCACAGGAACATAGCTATGGCTACAGCCTATAGCCCTATGCATACATACAGCGCATTGCAACGCACTACCTCATTTAAATATTATGAAGGTGCTGCGTGGCAAGGGCATGGCAGAGCAGGGCCTTCGTTACACGGTACACCTGCCCCGCCCCCGCATTCTGTCTGCATCAGCGGCGAAATGCAGCGCAATGCGGTACAGGTTTCTTCCGTCTATATCTCAGCTCGTACTAAGTGGCCACAAGCACTGTATATCATGATGTCAAAACATCAAATCTTGAGCTGAGTAAACCCCCTCCAAAACGTTCGTCAAAGTTTCGATGTAGTATGCTGACATTCGAGTCGGCCAAGATCTAGAGTATAGGGGCAAGGCCTATAGGCATTCCTGCATAAGTATGTTATTTTGCTACGTTGCTCATGTCAGTCACGATCATTCCATTTGTATTCGCCTGTAGCAACAGGTATGTAACATGGCGGATCCACAATATTCCAGTAATCCAGTCTATGTATGTATACATATTCTGAGGATGCGATGCCTCCCAGTCCAGCGTTGAAAGTCCGGAGAGTCCAAGTTTATAATTAGGCACCTGATACAGCTACAAGCTGTTCACTTATCCACACTCGGTATGCGACTCTGTGGACGGACGGTCCATATGCCCCTCCTGCCCCCGTGCCTTCCGTAGACACAGAGACCGGTCTTTATTTCTGTAGCACATGCTATAGGAATTAAGTTTACCTTATTTTGATGCTTTTTAGAAAATTGCGCCATCGGCGAATTAATGGTTCGGATTGATCATGGAACAAAAATACGCCGCAGGATAACAACCCCCAGTTGCGGGTTCAGACTTACCTGGTATAGAAATCTGTCCGACTGGTGGCCCGTTTTCGGCATCGTCCATTAGGGGAGGGTTGGGGTTAGCGCAATTTCAGCGTTAGTTTAGGTTGTTTTATCGAGAAATTATCTTTTTGTCTCCTCGGTACTTGCATAATTGACCCAATGTGGTTAAGTCTGTAGATATACTCCCCTCCCCCCGATCAAGGGTCCACATATCTACTGAGGTCAGAGGCAGCGAATAGAGTTGTTCGGTCGTGTTAAGGAAACTGGATTTGGACTTCCGAGAATCTGGCTAAGGTAATTACCCCAACTGGGAGCGATTGCTAATCGCTTTTCCTAGGAATGATCCTTGTAAGTAAGCTCAGAGCTTCGGACATCGCACGAATCTTTCATGGCAAGTACCCTCTAAGTACCCGAATCGTGAGCTTTAATCTTCTATGGCACTGCTTGTATTGGACGTTATTATCAGCACTCGAATGAATCACGATTGTAGAGATGTTCGAGGGAGGAGAGTCGTTGCTCGAAAATTCTCCAAATGTGTCAGCGAGATGATAAGTACATAATTTCATCCCGCCTGCCCGTATTGTAGAACCTCGATGAGCTCTTTACTTGGGTCCCCTTCGATGGGCGGAGAAACGTCTGTAAATTCCATACAGTACTGCAAATGCATGGATGATGGTACATCAAACTCACTCTGAACCGCTGTTCCGAACACACAAGTGACGTTGAACGTCCGCAAAAAAAGAAAGGATAACTTGAATAGATATGTTTTCTTCTCCTATAGATTTCGTCACCCACGCTCCCGATACTAATTTCTATCCCTAGTTATAACTTATCCCACTGCCAGCTGTCCTATTCGCTACTAGTGTTCTTCTCTAACCATTCAATTCTTTTGGATGGCTGACTTATCGTTACTAAACGGATATTAAATGATGCGACTCGACGAAATATGATTCGCTGGATATCACCGGTCTGAACACCGGCGAGGCCTCCTCAACAGCAAGATATCCGGTCTGTCTTGGCATCTAACCGAAATGATTGTGCGTTCGCTATTACCCCAGATATTCAAACCCAGCTAACATGGAATGGTTCTTTTCGCTTGGGATGCGGACAGTAGTACTTTGAGCGCAAAAGCTGTAGAGGTACTATTCTGGAAAATCCTCGAAGAAATTTCTGGGGACCCTGTCATCTACCATGACACAAAAGACAAAGCTTTTTATATTCTATCAATCGTTAATAAGCAGATATATGGAGTATGTATGACCATTCACGATTCAACTCTTCTTCGGTCGTTGCCTTGATTCTCAATAACGATTTGGATGGCGGTACTTCAATGCGCTCTGACAGGCTAAAATTCACTAATTTCTGGAATATATGCGGTTTTTAGATGGATTTAAGCTTTAAGTACGATGTTGGACATCCGGGTGTTGGTCGAACGTGCGCTTTCGCCGCCACTCTTATTCTATCGTTTGAAAAGTAGAAGTATGCTCTACAGGTTCGTAGGGTCATCGTGAACCCCTTTATCAAGTTCTATACGGAATGGATGAATGACATCGAAACTTTCTGTTCAGTCTTCGATGCACCGCTAGAATGGCACGCACGATATATATGCTAAAAGAGTCATGGGCAGTGATTTGGAGGTCGAGGGCGGTCTGCGATTCCGCGGATCTGATTAAGTATCGGTCGATGAGTAGAATAGGAGAATCGTAAACAACGCACGATAGCATTTCTTCTCATGAAGACATTTAGTAATCTATCTTGTGATGCACTGGAAGCTCGAGATTGCCAAGGGATCGAATTTTTATATCTTCTCCAACACCACAGTACATGTATTTAGAGTTGGTTCTATGTACAATTTGAAGCAATAATCATCATCTCGCGGTCAACCTCTAGAAAATAGCCTGGGCGGAATTCTCCTAGCATTACCGACCCAAAGCTGGCTGAGTCGCCGGCGGAACATTAAATGCTCTCAGTTAGCTTGATGTAATAAGCAGCCAAACCAATTACTCCCTCTAGTCTGAGATCATCTAACGAGCAGCCAAGGAGTAAGGTGAATGTCGGAATTCGACGGGAGGAATTGCAAAACTTACAGATCGACCAGCCGCAATTTTTTTGGTCGTGCTGCCGCGCCAAG
The DNA here is from genome assembly GCA_013368555.1 of Collybiopsis confluens. Classification (NCBI taxonomy): domain Eukaryota; kingdom Fungi; phylum Basidiomycota; class Agaricomycetes; order Agaricales; family Omphalotaceae; genus Collybiopsis; species Collybiopsis confluens. The sequence goes on along the minus strand of JAACJN010000112.1, from coordinate 27,148 downwards.
TTGAGTACGTGGGGAACCTTTGGGGATACTCACTAAAACTATGTACTTGGCAGTCGGTCGAACTACGCTTGGGCCTCGGAGAGATGTGTCTTTCCTACGGATCAGTCCCTTTCTTTCGCTCAACACACGATAGTGACTACACACTAGATCTATCTGTCCTGAAAACTCCCGAGTCCAGAACTATCTTGTTCAGCTTAAGGACGGTCAAAGGCGGATTTTATCCGAGGCTCAGACCCGACGGAGCTAACTAGTGCTCGTTTACTCCAATATCTTTCCGCATAGCGTTAATACTTAGGGACTTGGGGTACACCGGAGTTGATTGAGTTACTTTTACTCTGGCCAGATTTCCAAGCGCACAATTGGCAGAGGATTTCATGAACTAGAAAAAAAAAATACACTTACGGCAAATCAAAGGAACGTGATGAAATATACCATCGCGTAGTATGCCACAAATTTTATTATGTAATAACTGCTGAGCGTTATGCGTGGTGCCGGAGTGTTTCATTTCCCTTTCTTAACGCAACACGCAACACGACCAACATCATCGGAGTCTGTGAACGGTCATCATTCTAACTAAGTTGATGATGACGAATATGCTGGGATCTGATGAGATTGTTGAGCTAGTAGAAATTGGTTTCCAATCTCAAAGTTGGAATAGCAAAAGATAAACAGAATTTGAAACCGTTCTGGTCTCCTCTGAATCACCTTGTTTCCCCGCACAGGTGAAGATGCTGATAACTCATAGCATTTCCCCGCAGCCACAGGTCGTGACCTATTAAATCATCATCAGCTGTGGCGATGCAAGTTGGCTTTACAACGGGTTAACATGGTCTCCGTCGACTGGGCGTTGCCCACTGAGACGCCTTCGGTTGACACCGTCAAAAACAGTTTGATCATACTTCAAAAATCAATGTGAATACGCAGTCGAGTTATTAGTATGATATCAGCACGGCACTTTGTTTGATGCGCTCTCGGTACATCATCATCATATGCCGAGTAGATGCGTGGTGGACGGATCGTCATAAACGTTACAGCTTGTATCGGTGGTGTAGGCACTGTTCTGCAAGTCAAATCAGTACATGGTAAGTACTTAGCAATGTCACAGTAACGTATTTGGCTCGCTTATTCCCGTTTAATGGTTACGAATTATCCATGGATGGATATGGGATCGGATACCAGCAAGCAAAAATCTCTCCGGTGAGCCTTGGTTCAAGGATCATACGCTGAAAGTATGCCAACGCTTATCAGATGTTTACTTTGAATCGGATTCTTGCGTGGCGGAGGTCCTAGTAAGTTGGACTCCTGACTCCTTCCTCGCATTGGCTGGCTTGAATCTCCATAGGAGGAGATACCCATGACCGCCACGCTCCTCCACGATTTCTTCCTTGAGGAGGAAATAATGCGGGCGCTGGCCAAGAGGATATCTCACTTACTCTTCGTATCGGCCGAGTTCTGCTGAGATACTTTATGGTACCCAAGGAACCTAAGTCATGCGATGCAATGAGTTGCTTGTAAGAGACCCGTCATACTCACGTCCATTTGGAGTGTTTAGGGCCTGAAATTAAGGCCGTGGCTGGATGCCGTACACTCCCAGCTGATAATTTCGGACTCCTTGCAGGATTTCACTCGTCTTCCTCAGGGCCCGTGACGCAGTAAATGCGAAGAGTAGGTAGCACACTGTCGAGAAGCATTCTCGAAGACGGTGTTTCTATCTGTATATCTCTCCGCTACTCATGGTTGATGATTTCCAGAAGCTTGAACTGGTAACAACCTGGATTCAAGTGCCTCGGAGAGTGCCTGTAATTCAACTGCGAAGCTTAGGCCCGAGGGCGCATATGTTCAACTCCATCTATTTCCCCGCGTTGCTGTGCCACTGGGTCAAATGCATCAGTCACGGCTCAGTTAATTAAACCTCACCCGTACCTATGAAACTTGCAGAGAGACACTCCAGTGTTTCAGTGGAGGTACTAACCATGACTAGAGGCTTGTACACATTTTCTCGATAGAGCACGTACTGATAAGGTATCTCCCGGATTTAGCCGGCTTTAGCAAAGTTCTTGTAGGAATATTAGTATGATGGGTCGGAGAGGTCTGCGATCCGATGCTTACTTCCGAGTCTATTGAAGGAAACTAGCGGCTAGGGTACGCAGGGCGTTGAGAGATAAACAACCTCCATTTGGAGAGGACAACACAGATCCGAACAAATCTGACCTCCGAGACCTTCGAGCACGATATTCGCTGACGTTTTCTCATCAAGGCCTCTAGCGAGGGCGAACAAACCTGACAACCTCCCGTCGGCGCCACATTGCATGATTCTGAGTTCGTGGGTCCTGGGCCTCAAACTTCTGGACGTTGTCTTCCCATCCTTAATTGCACATCCATGGCAATCATGACAATTGTAACTGGTGCCTTAAAGTGTGATTGTAAGCATGAGTCTGCGGTCATGGCTGGTAACAAAATAGGATTAGATGGTTAATACCTGGTTAAACAGGGCTGAAAGATAGCAACATTCTGTCTTACCGCAGAATGTATTCATGAACTTTGAGCCACGTCCATAGCATGTCAATAAACTCCGCAGGCTTAAATCAGTCACGAAATCCCGCAATCACTGTTTTAAAGTTGGAAAGACATGCGTTCAACATATATACCTGTCTTCTGGCTAAACGCGAGCTGATCACATCGAACTCGAGCAAGCAACTACATCCAGTGTCTTGAATAGCGATTTTTTAATAGAACAGCAGGAGCCTAACCCGCAGCGATGGCTACGATTAGAATGAGTTTTGTATAATTTTCTAGACCGTGAAAAAAAAATTCGGTGGTGCTATCATCAGTTGCCAACAACAAAGATATAGTTCAATTACACACACCATAGGAACCATCTTGAAATCACAGAATTTACGACAAATTTTTCGAGTCTTCCGCGGGGCCTTATTTTGGTAGGTTCCAGGTGCTCCAGCATAAAAGATAGAGAGGGAGAGGGAGAGATAAAGAGCTTCCTTGGCCAGCTAGCGATGAAAGTCCAAAAGTTTTAATTGGAGACGAGCTGCAGGAGAAATTGAAAGACATGGACGCTTTCCATCCTAAGTCAGTGCCAGTGAGTTCGATATAAGTAGTCCTCGCAGAAACATACTTGTTCCAGGAGATCAAGTTCGGTTCAAGTAGGTTATCTGCTAAGTACGCTGTGAGAAGAGAATCTGGCAGCACGTGCGCGTCATACTTTTTCTCTTCCTGACGGCCACCGAAAATGCAAGATCTGCCTCTAGACATTCAAGAGTTTCTAGATCAATATCCCGAGGCTAGAGATGATCATACCCAATCCAAAAACGTGGAATTTTACAGCAATCGCCTTCGATGTCGGCCGGATAACCTTCTGATAGAGGAAATCCATAAACTGTGCGCACACAATTCGAATGACGGGAGTTGGTTGATTGTGGTAACCCCACGGCTATTCATGCAGATGGTTGGGAGAATACGATAAATTGGAGTATAAACATGGGTCAGTTTCATTCCCCTTCTGCCCAATCGTCCAATAACATTCAACTCGATGCTGCAGATACATTCAGTGGCTGTCAGTCAGTTCTTGTCCATCTGCTCGATGTTGTAGCTGAGATGACACTGCAGGTTCCCAATTCGAGAGTATGGAATGAATTACGAGTCTCAACCTCTCCAACTTCACGAGCTGGAAGCTCTGAGACAAGATCCAGATGCGATCAATCGTCTCATCGATTCGTATAAACTCATGCTTGACTTTTACGGGATGCGCCTCGTCTCTGTGGAAACTGGCCAAGTGGATCGAGCCCTTCCGCCACGAAACTACGCTCCAAGATACAAGAATCTACTTCGTCAGTCCATCCCCCCCTTTTTCCGTGTTCTTGCCCGATAATCGCGTTCATCCAGGTTCATCTCACAATAATCTCCGCATATCTCGTATCCTCAAATGCCTTTCGGAATTTGGGCTGGAGCGGTTGAACGCAGGATTTCTGTTACACGTGCTCAACGAACAGAGTGAGTGGAAGGAGCTTAATTCACCAGTAATCCGGGGTAGCATGGACCGGTGGTGGGGCAACTGTTTACGAAATGCCCAAGAGAGAGCTTGGATACAATCTACCATTGCCAAAGTCCGTGCCGGTGATGACTTTGTGTTCACCAGAGAGACGTATGAGCGGGTACTGGGGAGAAGGCTGGAAACTGGACGTCTAGATGGGGACGGAGATGAAGGGAGTGGTGGTAATGATTCTACTTCTAATTCTTAGGGGTCCGATTTACACTAGAACGAGATAATCCGCGTGACTGCAATCCCCGCTATGGTGGTCTGACGAGGTTTGTTGGGATGATAGCTCGGAAAGAGCGTCGAATAGCAGCCTCTGTCGCGCTCTATTGAAGAGTGGGCTGACGGATTGCAGTAAAGCTTCTATGGTTTCGAACGTATTCTGCCCTGCTTCCTGCTGATAACGAAGGAGGGTAAGGCTTGAGTGGGACTGTGAGGGTCGAAAGGAAATTGTTCACCGAGTGGTAGCCTCGATTGGTGACCTGGATGGTGATACTATTCCCTTCTAATAGTGTGACTGATGCAGTAGCCTGCAACGGAGATGAAGAGATGATATAAAAAGAAGTGATAGCTGGGGCGTGTTCCGCAAGTGCCCTTTGAAGTTCGTTGAGGTAAAAAGTAGAAGGATTCATGGGGATTAACTGAGGTGTAAAAGCGGATCGTCCTTTTTTTAAAAGGAGGTCAGACTTTTTTTGAGTCGCCGAAGGCGCTAATCTGGATTCGGCGAGTCTCGTCCGGAGGCCGTATCTGGATTTCGGGGGGACGAAAACAAGTCCTAAAATGGTTAAACCGCAAGGATTTTCCTTGAAGCTGGAAGCCCTGCAGGGAATGAGGTACCAAAGGGCGTACTCACTTGAAATGACAAAGCGATTATTATCTGATTTCTACCAAACACCTCAAGGACGAGCTGCCAGTTATATGTGGATTTCATTAGCACGTTGCCTTCTCGAGGCGGGCGATGAAATTGGCAGCGGGAGAACCGAGAGTAAACGCAAGGACAAAAACTTTAAAAAATTCTGGTCGGAAACTGGAGGTGTAGAAATTATGAGCCGGCCGTCGGCAATTCGGACGGCAATTTTAGCACGTGGTCTACGCATCTTGTCATCTTTCCATTATGGACGTTGTGAAAGCAGTAGAGACATATGTCTCCAAAATCATAGCTGAGCCTTCCGCTATGAAGGTTCTACTTTTGGATACACACACAGTGCGCAATTCCAGCGATTTCCAAACTGGCCGGCTCGCTGAACACATCTGCAGACACCCATCGTCTCTCTCGCATCTACCCAGTCAACACTTTTGTCTCACCAGGTCTATCTCACAGACCGCATAGACAATAAAAAACGCGATAGAATGCCCCATATGAAATGCGTCTGCTTCCTGCAAAGCAGCGAAGATAGTCTGCAGGCTCTTCAAGTCGAGCTCAGAGAGCCCAAGTATGGAGAGTACTACCTCTGTCAGTCGGTGAATCACTGTCGCGTCTTGTAGCGCGAGTAATCGAAAGTTTCCATCTACCACAGACTTTAGTAATATCTTGACCAAATCCATCATCGAGCGTCTCGCGGAGGCAGATGGATATGAAGTGGTACGGGAGGTACAGGTACGTGTTCTGATCTTGCAGTGTTTGTTAGTGGAAACTGAATACTCAATAAAAAGGAATACTTTGCAGATTACGCTCCGCTACTCCCTTCATTGTTCTCTCTGAATCATATGCCTTCAAGCTCCAGACCGCTCTACGGAACTTCGCCAAATACCTGGAACACTGATGCCCTGGAACGTGCTGTACAAGGCATCACTGCCGTACTCTTGAGTCTGAAAAAGAAACCCGTGATTCGATATGAAAAGATGAGCGGTATGGCTAAGAAACTTGCCACCGAAGTACAGGTACGCACCTTGGTCTCAGTTGTCCCTATTCGTTTTATTCAACATGAACGAATAGCATCGTATACACTCCGAGTCCGCCCTCTTCGACTTTCGCTTAACTCAAGTTCCGCCACTCCTGCTCATCCTCGATCGAAGAAATGACCCGGTGACCCCCCTGCTATCGCAATGGACATACCAAGCGATGGTGCATGAGCTGATAGGAATCCAAAACGGTCGAGTTGACTTGAATCTGGTGCCAGATATCAGACCGGAACTATCCGTTCGTTCAAATCTTGACATTTCATTTTACCGTTTGAAACTGAGTATCCCCCTTCTGCACAGGAAATAACTCTCACCACCTCCACCGATCCTTTCTTCCAAGCACACCATCTAGAGACATTCGGGGATCTAGGAACTTCGTTGAAAAATTACGTGCAGTCGTATCAATCGCGATCCCTTGCCCATTCTCCGTCTTCCATAAATTCGATTACCGATATGAAGCGTTTCGTTGAGGAGTACCCGGAGTTTCGTAAGCTTGGCGGTAACGTGAGCAAACACGTAGCATTGGTGGGTGAGCTTAGCAGACTTGTCAGCAAGCATAAGCTTTTGGAAATTGGAGAGGTTGAACAGGGACTTGCTACGAGCTCTGGGGCAGATTACAAAGTATGTTAAATTCCTCTCTACCTGAACTTTTTGCTAAAAACTTTCCAGGACATCCTCAACGTTGTCAAAGACAATGCAACATCACCCACACATAAACTACGTCTCGTGATCTTGTACGCGCTGCGGTATCAGAAGACGCAAGCGACAAACATTGCAAACCTCATCAATTTCCTTCTTGAGAACGGAGTTTCTCGCGAGGACGCTCGAGTGAGTATTCTGTTGTAGATTCGCTCAGTAAGCAAGTGCATAAACTAGAACTTTCTATTACTTTCTATTATCTTCGCTGCTATTCCTCTACTTACATCTCATAGTACATAGTAGAACCTTCTAGATACATGTACTTAGGTATATAAGGCTTGTACTGAAGCCTACAGACAACAATACTATTATCTTAATCTCTTATTCTCACAATAGGTTATGGGCCCCGCCATCAGCCATAACTGATTTTGTACTCCACTCAACTCTCGCACTCATTTGATCCAAATTGATTGCCATCATGTCGGACGCCGTCACTTCCGCTTATCGCATACAGCACCTTTCCGGACCGGAGAATTACCCAACATGGAGAACAAAGATGTTGGACATTCTCACAGATTTGGGCCTTGAGGAATATGTTCTCGGCACCAATACCGAGCCTAACGATACGTCGGCAAAAACATCTTGGGCAAGAAAAGACCGCCAAGCCCTATCCGCCATTCGACTACGAGTCGGTGATGAACCACTTGTATATATTTCTGATGCCACTAGTTCGGCATCCGCGTGGGAAACACTTTCGGAGATGTACCAACCGAAAGGAGCAATCGGCATCATTGTTGCACGCCGCAAGCTTTTCCGAGCTGAGTGCCAAGAAGGAGAAAACATTCAGACTCACATTCGCACCCTTACCCGCTATCGTCAGGAACTTGCCAGTCTAGGTTCCAAAATCAGTGATGACGAGTTCTCAATCACCATCCTCACATCCCTCCCCGAGTCTTGGAATTCTTTTATCCAAGGAGTAGACACCACGGCACTTTCAGATTCAACCAGGGTCATTTCCCGCATCCTCGAACAGGAACGTCGGAAAATTGCCAAGCCATCATCAGATGACATCGCTCTTGCCGCAGGAAAGCGCGGAGCATTCAGTCAAAAGCATTCAGGGCCAAAATGCTTTAGATGTGGAAAGAAAGGACACTTCATTCGAGATTGTCCTGAACCCGAATCTGACAGCTCGTCTTCGGACTCAGAAGAGGACCATCCTCCCCGTCGTCATTCCAAAAATGACAAAGCAAATGTAGTCACCGAAATTGACTATGCATTCTGAATCCACTAATTCCCTACGACAAATCTTTCTCCGATCTAATGTGTTTGGATCGTCGAGCTCTCGCATGTCATCAAGGTCATTATCATCAGGTTTCCCATCAAGTTTTACACCATTCATTCCCCGCCGCTACTTGTCGTTGTGTTCGCTTGTAGGCCCGGCCCCCAATTCCTTATTGAGAGCTGTGCCTGGTGTGTCCGGCAGCTACTCCCGAGTTGTATTCACTGTGCCAGGTGTGTCCGGCAGTGCAATGCATTTATTGATGCTGCGTCAGGTGTGTCCGGCAGCCATCAGAAGTTATACCAATGCTGTGGCAGGTGTGTCCGGCAGCCATTGAAGTCGTCCGATACTGCGCCAGGTGTGTCCGGCAGTAATCTGGAACTCTATTGTTGCGCCAGGTGTGTCCGGCAACAACGTCTACTGAATTTCTCATGTGTTGAGAAATCAAATCTATTCAAACGCGTGTGTCGCGAGATTATAGATTCGAGGGGGAGTACTTACCGACTTTACCCTTAACAAGGTATCAGTTCCACTGCGTAACTATAGCCATTTTTATTTTGATAGTATATTGCACTTGAGGGGGAGTGTTGTAGATTCGCTCAGTAAGCAAGTGCATAAACTAGAACTTTCTATTACTTTCTATTATCTTCGCTGCTATTCCTCTACTTACATCTCATAGTACATAGTAGAACCTTCTAGATACATGTACTTAGGTATATAAGGCTTGTACTGAAGCCTACAGACAACAATACTATTATCTTAATCTCTTATTCTCACAATATATTCGTCTTAAGCTGAACGTGTCCGGGTGTTGACTCTACGATGGTTCGTAGTTGGTGTATGTCTTTTTGAATATTTCCGGTGCAGATCAGCGACAAGATGATCTATTCTCTACCGAATCCCTTCTGGCGAAGGGAAGGTCCGCTTTGAAGGGCCTCAAGGTGCGTTAAAGGAGCAGTGCCCTTGGACCAGTCTAATCCTGTTCTTTGCAGGGGGTTGAGAATGTTTATACTCAACACACGCCCCATCTTTCTCAAACTTTGGAACATATCTTTAAGGGACGTTTAAGGGATACAAGTTATCCGTTCCTCGAAAATTCTGGAGCTAACACTATATTACAACGGTAATTGTTTTCGGTCTCGATAGCTACTTATGTAGATATTGAACTGATATTTTTGCAGGCCCCAGGACATCATTATCTTTGTGATTGGTGGGACCACGTACGAAGAGGCTAAGACTATTTCTCAGCTGAACCTGCAACAATCTGCAACTGGCAACGCAGCTTCCTCATCCGGTGGTACTAGACTCTTACTCGGTGGTACATGCGTTCACAATTCATCTTCGTGCGTGTTCTTAGCTCTTTTTCTTTTATCGTGCTTGCTTCTTAACAGTACTGTTATCTTATCCTAGGTATCTCGACATGATCCGTACAGCTGCCGAAAATTTCCCATCTTCGGTTTACGAGCCCCCGCCAGAATCAGCTGTCAATGCGCCAGTGCTCAATCTTAATTTGGGTGGAGTAAATGTCAGTCTTGGAGGTGCAGCTCCGGGACTTTATCGAACTAGCAGTGAGGGTGTTGGCGTTCAAGCGGATGGGATCCGAGATGGGGTTTTGAATCTTTTTGGAAAGGTTAAGCAGGGTGTGGATCGTATCGCCACTTCATAATAGGCACTGGGGAGGGGGTTATCATTATTTGATATCTGTACATACATTCGTTTGGAATATCCTCAATAATAGGCTCTTTCTCATTCGTGGAATTGCGACACGTAGATACCAGGAATTCTGGAACTTCGGGACACGTCGACGATCACGCGACGGCGGTCCGGAAGCCAGGCTTTTCTTTCTCGCCTTTCTACCGCGCTTCCACCTTGCTTTTGGTATTGTCTCTGTCTCTCCCTGTCTCTCGGTTTCTGCGGTTTGGTTAGCAAATAATGGCGAAAGGGCTTTTAGCCAATTTGAAAGGCGTCGACGCCTTTGGAAAGGTATGTGCTGCTGAAACTGCCGTTCCTTTGATGTTGGATCTCTTACACCCGCCTCTATTTCAATCATTTTAGACTACGGACGATGTCAAGGTCAAAACTCGTACTGGCGCTTTCCGTGCGTTGATCTGCTGAATCTATATTGGAATATCATGACCCAATTGGGGTTTACAGTGACCATACTTTCTGCTGCGATCATCTTGTCGTTTACGTTTATTGAATACGTGGACTATCGAAGAGTGTACACTGACACCTCTCTCGTCGTAGACAAGAGCAGAGGAGAGAAGTTGACCGTGCGGCTGAATGTTACTTTCCCTAGGGTCCCGTGCTACCGTGAGTTCAACGTTTTATCCGGTTTTGTCGTCTTCGACATCTCATGCTTCATTAGTGCTTAGTCTAGACGTCATGGATATCAGCGGCGAGACACAACGAGATATATCCCACAATGTTCTCAAGACGCGTTTGGAAACATCTGGGAAGGCTATTCCCGGCTCTAAGAGTGCTGATTTGAAGAACGATGTCGAAAAGTACAGTGAAGATCAAGGTCGGCCCTCGGATTATTGTGGTTCATGTTACGGAGGATTGGCGCCTGGGAATGGATGCTGCAATACTTGCGAGGAAGTTCGGACGGCGTATATTAACAAGGGATGGACTTTTGCCAATCCTGATGATATTGAGCAGGTAGGTTTTCGATCCGCGTTGGGTTGCTGTTTAGCTGACCGTATGTGTGTGTGTGTGTGTAGTGTAAACAAGAAGGCTGGAAAGACAAACTGAAGGATCAAGCTAACGAGGGCTGCAATGTTGCTGGTCGGATCCGTGTCAACAAGGTTATCGGGAACATTCATCTCTCGCCTGGAAGGTCCTTCCAGAGCAGCGCACGAAACTTTTACGAGTTGGTGCCGTACCTCAGAGATGACGGGAACAAACACGACTTTTCACATACGGTTCATTCACTTTCATTTGAAGGCAAGTTAATACTGTGAAAGTGATACGCGTAAACTGACTGGTTCTTTTTTCAGGTGATGACGAGTACGACTACCGTAAAGCTAAACTTGGGCGGGAAATGAAAGCGCGTCTGGGACTAGATAAGAATCCGTTGGATGGAACTGTACATAATGTGAGTGTTTCAAAGTTTATACCAGCTTTCAGTACGCTCATCCAATCATGATAGACCGCGAAAGCACAGTACATGTTCCAGTACTTCTTAAAGGTCGTATCAACACAATTCAGAACGCTCGATAGCAAGATTGTGCGTTTCCCGTTTTCCCAATTGATAATTGATAATTGACGTATTGGATTCCGCTGCGCTTGGTTAGATAAACTCGCATCAGTTCAGTGTGACGCATTTCGAACGGGATATTACGGAGGGACTCGGAGACACTCCACAGGGTGTGCACTTGCAGCACGGAGTCGCTGGAGTACCTGGTATGTAGCACTCCTTTGCGTTGGTTCGGGATATTCGTTGACCTTACTCTATCTTTCTCTTTTCCAACGCAGGTGCATTCTTCAACTTTGAGATTTCGCCGATTTTGGTTGTCCATACGGATACGAGACAATCGTTTGCGCATTTTATGACTTCGACCTGTGCCATCGTTGGAGGTGTCCTCACTGTTGCATCGCTGTTTGATAGTGTGCTGTTCGCGACGTCGCGTGCTTTGAAAAAGCAATCTAGTGGAACAGCAGGAGGAGGGTATGGGGCTACGAAGGCTATGTAAGATACCTATAGTATGTAAGGGTTTGTATTTTGGATGGGATTGGAATGTAATAAGTTATCTTCATTCAAATTTTTTGTGTTTTATAGCGACTGCGAAGCGGAATTACTGCACAGACTACGTACAAATTTTCTACGCTTTTACAATATAAGCGGTTATTCACCGGCCTCAGCACCTGGAACGTTCACAAAGACCAAGTTGGAGCTGTTGGTGTCCCAGTCGTCTTGAGATATGAAGAATGACAGTCATCTACAATTCTTGACCACCATTTATCGTAACGACTCTCAGGCATCCAGAAGGTTCTGCGACCCTTGGCATCCGCAATCCAACTTTTTTCGATCGGATACAGCGGCTTGAGAATACCATTGCACTTATAACGGTCTCCCGGATTGATATAGATAGATGGGACCTTCACTCCGAATCATGGGAAGTCATGTAATCTGGGGGAAATGCGTGAAATGTGTGAGCAACCTCGCTGTTGAGTGTACCAGATTCATCTGGGACTGAGAGAATAGGGTGAATGTCCCGAAGAAGATCATAGATAACGGCTGGATCAATATTCAAGAGTTGACCCAGAACATCCACTGCGAGGGGCTCCTGGGCGGGCACTACAGACACCAACACTCGAGCAAAGTCTCGACGATCATGTTCATCTGGGATCTTCTCCAGGGCAGCCAGAAGTACTTCCGTATACAGCGTATCCACGCTGAGATGATCCCTATGTTCTGTCATGGGTAGGTTGGCAGTATAGTCCAATCGTCGTTTATCGTCACCGCGCGAATCAATATATTTGCAGTTACAACAGATATGAACAAGCCAGCGGCGTGCTTGACCAGCTTCTGCACTAGAATATCCGGAGGCCAGTCTTGTGCTTCGCGACTCGCATCTCTTCTAATCGCCGAAGAAGGTCGCTGTTGACGATGCTAGCCGGAACGTGATGTAGTTTGAGCATGCGACGGTGTTCTCCCGCGAAGAGAAGAGTTTCGACGTAGGCCGTCGGGCGATAGCTGACGCGTACATGCTGGAGGAGAACCAAAAGTATCTTTTCCAACGCCCGCTCGCCGTCACATTCATCCAGTGCGTCGATGACCAGCGCGATGGACTTTGGTAGCTAGCCAACCACTTGCCTGAACCCCCCGAGCCAAATACTTTTCATAAAATCAAGGATTTTCCTCGTGGCGCAAAGAAAAGCTGCAGTTCAAGAATCTAGTCTCATCGTGGTGGTAGTGGAATGGAATAGAAGCCGCGGCGTGGCAACTCGGCAACATCGTTGGTACGGTCACATGCCCAGTCACAGTGACGTGACCGGCTCGATCACCTTCAAGCAAACAACGATGTCATTCAAAAACTCACAATTTGGCAAACGGCTACGAGCTTTTCGCATACCTGGAGATCAAATTTCGCCCCGAAAGAAGAGACGTCGTGTTGACGATTCTCCTACAAAACCCGCAAAGAGAATGAAGACTCTGTCGGGAGTTGCAGTAGACATCACAAATACGCCTTCTAAACGTCAAAACCGTCGCTCTATAGCGGAAATGGGCGACAGATTCGTTCCAACCCGAGATCAGAACAGTATTCAGGTTTCATACGGTCTTGAGAAGGGTTTGGACCAGACTTTTTCTTCCCTTTCCTTTTCAACGCCTGAGAAATTGCATGCGGACCCAGAAAAAGGTGCGTCGTTGCTGTTCGTACAAGATTTAAAGATTGTGTAAACCTCTTTACAGAACAAGCAAATGTTCTATTCAAATCCGTTCTGCGATCTGAACTTTCAGCTACACCCTCGCCTTCCGACCGTATATTCGCCTATCACAGCCCTGCGAAACTGCAGACAGAGGCTTCCTTTGAACGTCTAGATAACCCGCTGGATCGCAACTATCAGGCTAGTCCGCTCCAGCAAGAGACGCGTACACTAATGACACAGTCTCGTCCTGTCACACGAACGTTTCCAAAGGATCCATACAGAATTCTAGATGCTCCAGAACTCCGGGATGATTTTTACAGCAATCTACTGGACTGGTCACCTTCTGGAACTATAGCTGTTGGATCACGAGCAGGCATCTTTCTCTCCAGAAAAGATGACACTGTGGGCCGGCTAACGATTATTCCATCGATCAAATACTGTTCGTTAGCGTGGATGCAAAGAGTGCGTAAATGTGCCATCATTCTATTTCTTTACCGCGAAGTAAGCTGCCTCTAGAGTCCTATTCTAGCCGCAGGGACCGACGCGGGCGATTTGGAAATCTATGATGCAACAACCCTTCAACCTGTACGTCGATATCTTGACGTGCACGATGGCCAACGCATTGGTGTCCTTTCGTGGACAGGCGATATCTTCACTTCAGGCTCACACGATCGTACTATCAATCACTGGGATTTTCGTGATAGATCGCACGAACCGTTCAAACAGTCCCGCTATCATAGCCAACCGATATGCGGCTTGAAGTGGAACTCTGACGACGGCGTTCACACCTCTCTGCTGGCAAGCGGCGGAAATGATGGTAGAGTATGTGTATGGGACCTTCGAGGGTCTGTCAGAACCTCAGACTCGAGTCTTGGGTCGAGTTTGGATGCCCAACGCATGAGTGGCGGATTGCATGATAGCGATCGTCCATTGTACAAGTTCCGAAAAACGAAGGCGGCTGTTAGAGCCCTTGCATGGGATCCTCATCTTGCAGGACTATTAGCATCGGGTAGCGGAGCGCATGATCAATGTATCCGATTTTGGAACACCTTCGATGGTACCATGACGCACGAGATTAATACCGGAAGCCAGGTCATTTTTGGTTGCTCTTTCCCAAAAGACTTATCCAACTGATGTTTTGTTTGGGGTCAGGTATGCAGCCTCTTGTGGTCCAAAAACACCCACGAGCTCGTCTCGACACACGGTTACGGTAATCCTTCGACATCGAATCAAATTGTTATCTGGAAGTACCCAAAGAATATCCTGACGTGTCTGACTGGCCATCTCCACCGCGTTCAGTACTCTGCATTGAGCCCAAACGGGGACAGTATCGTTACTGCGAGTGGTGACCAGACCCTTCGATTTTGGAGCGTCTTTCCTGATCGGACCCGGGAAACAGAGGACCCAGCTAGCGTTCTGGACTATGGAAAGCTGATTCGATGATCTCGATGTTCCTCCTTCACACTCATTTGTTGACATTATTCCCTACACCTGCACTGTAAGTACATACTAAACCCCACGATTTATTCAACCTTGTAATCGTCAAAATAAACCACTACGAAAATCAACCTCCTTTGTACTACTTCCCCAGTTTCCCTGTAAATATATATATAATCATCGTACATTAGAGGACCGTTCGGATTTGTCTGTACTGTACGCTTCTACATGTACTTGTTCTCGAATGCCATTTGGTCGATTCGAGGTAGCTTGAATTTTGGACGTTTGGGTATGGAATTCATTCGTGGGAATCTTATCCCTGAACCTTTCTCCAAGCAAGTTGTAGTACTCCCGAATTCCGCCACGTTCATACTTATCTACGCCATTCAGAATTGGAGCACGTAGGTGGGGGAACAATTGGGGTACTTGATATCTTACCTTTGAACCTTCTGCAACGCCAACTAGATGGATAATTCCTCGAGACGGAGATCCAAAGTTTCTAGCGTGTTCAAGAAAGAGATACGTATTGGATCCAAGGTACTTACAGCGTTCTGGGAATGTCACTCTTACCTCAAGTATAAATCAGAAGACAACAGAGAATCTAGACTTGGATCCTGGCAATCATAGCGAAACGCACCAAAAAATTCTCGCTAGATGTAGAAGCAACGATATCCCAACCTCACCCGCAGAACGTTCAGAGCTAAGGGACCTTTTACGCGGAATTCAGCGAACCTTGAAAACTCGAAAAGATCCAGATTCAATTATCCGCCTCCAGTTGACCCATCTCGTCGACTGTTTGACCTCTCTATTGGATTCCCCCATCCGAGCACTTCCTGTGGAGATTTTGAACGAAGTTTTCGGACTCTTAGCGGTTTCACATGCGAGGAGTTGTCAATTGACGTGGGTCTGCTCTTGGTGGCGCACCCAAGTTATCGCGCTACCAACCCTCTGGTCAACCATGTTCTTTACGTTCCCAAGTTTCGGATTGGATTCCAATGATCTTTCACCTGTCCACTCAGCTTTCTCGCCTCTTTATGTCTCATTCCTTGCCAATTTCGAGGATCTTTCCATGCCAATGAAATTTCGCAAGGAATGTATTCTACGTGCAGGGACCCATACGCCTATCTCGCTTACCATGCGACTCAATCACTTTCCTGGTTACCCTCGCTTTCATCCTGACGAACCCCAAGTACTCGCCGCCCTGATCGCTCAAGCACCTAGGTGGAAGATGCTCGATCTGTCTATGAACAACAAAAACTATGCAGACAATATACGCAGAGTAGTACCGGCAGGATTCAATTTCACATTTCCTCTACTCGAAGTCATGCATCTTCGGTTTCGAGATGATGTCGCTTCGGCAGACGACAGAGGTCCATTTTCTCAAATATTCCTCCACTGTCCGCGTCTACATACGCTCGATGTCTCTCATCTATCTACAAATGATGCGATAGATCTGAGCCATTTGGTCAATTTGACAATATCTCGGTTTTTGAGCGGGTCGATTTCGAGGTTGCTCGAACGATGTCCGCTATTACAGAGTTTGACCTTGTATGAAGGTTTCAATATCACATCTACCCCTCAGAACAAGGTTTCTCATGCCCAACTTTCGAGCTTGCGTCTCTCGGTCTTGCAAAGTTTACCTCTCGGCTGGTGGGATGAAATCGTCTTGCCTAATCTGAAAAAAATCGAGATTCGGGGTCTGTTATTGCACTGTGCCGATGCGCTCAGTAATCTAAAGACAATGCTGCTTCGTTCAAAGTGTGTGCTCGAGGAGGTCTCGCTGGACGGTCTTTGGTTTTCTCATCGAGCGGTGGCGTCGTTTTTTGAGGGAATACCGGTTACTTCTGTGGTGAAAAGTCGGCGGGTTAGCGGGAAACCGTTCGTATCACCTGGTCAGCTTTAGAAACTTGGGTGCATCGGGTCCAGTGGCCAGAGCTCTAAAATTGGGTACCTTATGCCAATGGCCGGTTAATTTCCTCAATCATTTCTCATGGTTGTCGCGCTCAATTTAAGACTTTGCATCCGACGATACGCCCTGATCTACCTGGATGGTTGAAAAGTTCGTGGTATCGAGTTTCCACAATCTGAAGGCCCTGGAGATTTTTCGTTTATCTAAGATTTAGTGGAACAGCTCCAAGCTTGAGAGAAGTACCGGTATCCGCTTGAGACGGATTCGCTTGCTGGAAGGAAGACCTCGAGTGGCTGAGCGTCTAGCTAGATCTGAAGAAGAATCTGGTGATGAAGCTTATTTTTTATAGTGTTGTTATGAGTGAAGTGTATACTTTTGACTTCTGACCGTTTTTGACCGACTGTGGCTGTTGCCATTGTGCCAAGCGCCCTGATGTCTAAATGCAGCAATGTGTAACGCCACGTCGTCTCTCGCAGCCGCATAAGCACAGGACTTAACCCGGTCCTCCTTTGATCATCATCTTCCACAATCCACGCAATGGCCAAGGGCATTTTCGCCGGCTTGAAGGGCGTTGACGCCTTTGGAAAGGTATAATCTTCAACACCAGTACAAACCAACAATAAATTTCTAAGCTTGTATACCACACAGACTACCGACGATGTCAAAGTCAAGACACGTACCGGAGCTTTCTGTATGTTCAGTATAACCGATTAGGTCCAACGCTAACTTTCAGGCAAACAGTAACACTTGTATCCGCCGCAATTATCCTTTCGTTTACCCTTATGGAGTTCATCGACTATCGAACAGTATACACCGATACATCTTTAATTGTAGACAAAAGCAGAGGGGAGAAGCTCAGCGTGCGCATGAATATAACATTCCCCAGAGTTCCTTGCTATCGTACGTCGTGCACTGGCCCACTGTTGTTCATATACTGAGCCTTTTTCCACATGCAGTTCTCAACGTAGACGTCGTAGACATCAGCGGCGAAACACAGACAGACATCTCTCACAGTATCCGCAAAACGCGTCTTAGCCATCTAGGCGACCAGATTCGTGGTTCAACTATCACCGGGCTACAAAACGATATCGAAAAGAATCAAAACGAAAATTCAAAACCTTCGGATTACTGCGGCTCGTGTTATGGTGGAAAGGAGCCGGAAAGTGGATGTTGTAATACTTGCGAAGAAGTCAGGTCGGCGTACATTAAAAAGGGCTGGAGTTTCACGAATCCGGACGCCATTGAGCAGGTGAGTTGGTATTTCTGCCGGTCTTTTGGTCTTTGATGCGACGTTTCCTGCTTCAGTGTAAGAGCGAAGGTTGGCTGGAAAGTCTAAAAGATCAAGCCAATGAGGGATGTCATATCGTCGGTCGCATTCGGGTCAACAAAGTCACTGGAAACATCCATCTCTCGCCTGGAAAGTCTTTCCAGGGAAGCAGAGGCGATGTGTATGAGTTGGTGCCATACCTCCGAGATGACGGAAACAAACATGACTATTCACATACTATCCACGAGTTTTCGTTTGACAGTGAGGACTTCAGCCTTCTCCGTTTAATCAGAACCACACTCAACGTCCTGGCGTCTTCACAGGTGATGATGAGTACAACTATCGCAAAGCCAGAGTAACCAATGCGATGAGGCAACGTCTTGGATTGACCCAACCTCTGGATAACTTCCAGCGCACGGCGAGTTAGCTAACTTATTCCGCTCTACGTCACTAAACGGCTCTTACCAAGTAGACCACGAAAGCTAAATACATGTATCAATACTTCTTGAAGGTCGTATCGACACACTTTAGGACTATCGATAATCAGCATGTAAGTCTCTTCATTGTGTGGATATATCCCGCGAAGCTTGCTGACTCTGTCGTTCTCTTCTTTTTAACACAGCTCCGTTCGAATCAGTACAGCGTTACGCACTTTGAGCGAGATGTTTCGGAGGGAGTACAGGGAGATACAGCTCAGGGCGTGTACTTGCAGCATGGAATGTACGGAGTTCCTGGTATGTTAATTTTTTTCTTGTTCTTGCAATCTAGCCCAGTCATTCTATCTCTACTTTCCGCTTTCTTCTCTTTGCCTCTCTGTCCTTGTATTCATGCGTTTCTTTTTTTTGCTGTGCAGGTATCTTCTTCAACTATGAAATCTCCCCAATCCTTGTCGTGCATACTGACACCAGACAGTCATTTGCGCACTTTATCACCTCGTAAGTCGTGTCTTTCTCATTCGAGGATGGAACATGGCCGCTGACTGTTTCCTTTTCCCCTTTTCTTCCTTCACTCTTCCCCTCTCATTGCTTTCGATGCTTCTTCAAAATTTTGCCTCACCAGGATATGTGCCATTATCGGAGGCGTGCTCACTGTGGCCCAGCTATTCGATAGCGTGTTGTTCGCTACTACTCGCGCTCTGAAAAAGAAGGCATGAGCGATTCTTGTCTTAGTGTTGTTACCTGAAGATTGGGAGTCTGCTACTAGACTAAATAGATTGTCAGAACGGGCATAGGGGATATATAGGTACCTGTTACATCTGTATCATGTACATAGTGTAAAAAGGGGGGAGGAGACAGGGTCGGTCGGTTTTACCAAGGGGGAGGAGGGGGTGAAAGTCTATTGAGCGATCACATTCTGTTTCGTGTGGAGTCTTATACTTAGAGTTAGGGAAAGATGGCAAGCAGCTCACTAGTAGGTACCTGCGCCACTCCGGCGCGGGCGTCGTTTGTAACAATAAAAACTCGCAGATTTTCATACCAATGGGGGTACCGCGGATCGAACGCGGGACCTTCAGAACTTCAGTCTGCTGCTCTCCCAGCTGAGCTATACCCCCATTTCCATTCATGAGAATGAGTATATCCAACACGTGTCCTTTCGCACCAATATCCATTCATGAGTTTTGAGTTCTAAGATGATTGAATGTTGATCCGCTGTTCACTTGTTCCCGCAGAGGCAACAGACCCGATCTCAGGAGGTTATTGAAGATATAACGACCTCTTTGATGTAAAACTGCTTGTTGCGAGAGGAGGCGTCCAGACGCCGACGGTTGGAAGCGGGGGTAGAGAGGGATCGATCCTCGTAGTACTCGCCCGAGCCATTGCTTCTCAAGTCTGAGCTCAAATCACCCTGCGGATATTCCACAGGCTGAGGCGAAGGAGATACAAAGTAGGTAGAGGATTTACAATATTAGATTCCATGCTCTAAGGGCCTCCGCGTAGATTTTGGATAGATGGCGGAGGTGATAAAGTAGAGGAAGTGTCGACATGGGACTTTGTGTTCTGCGATGTGGACATCGACATAATTGGCGCAGGAGAAATTTTTCTTGAAGACTCGCCAGGTGTTGGCTACGATTTCCCGCATTTGTCTGACTTCGATGGATAGTTTTTTGTCGTTCGACATCTACATATGTTTCTAACCCGCTTTAGGAAAAACTCCTGCCAGTGCCGAGACTGAGCACTCCACCCCGAAATATCTTGGTCATTTGTCTGGACGAGTGCATCAATATCACAAGCGCTCTTAAGATTGTGACGAGGAACAACGTACACCGCTTTGTTCGTGTGGCTTCGTCTGTGAAGTTTCGTCACTGAACATGAACATTGGCCACGTCCACATTCACGAAAATACTCCGTAACGAAACATAGCCAATTTTGATACTCCAATTTTGCTCCTTCTACTTCTCGATTGGAATCTTCGGACTCCGTTAGCAGTCGCTTGAGATGAGCGACCTCGGCCTCAAGCTTTGCTTTGCTTTTTCAAAGTAAATGAGAGAAATCGGTATTCTACTACGTTAAGATTGATCTTCAAACCTTTTTTTGCCATTCATCTGCTTTGCTCAGTACATCGGTCAACTGAATTTCCGGCATATTGGACCCTAAACTAGACGGGTGCATGGATGTACAGCTAAAATCAAGGAAAATCGGATTTCATACTCACATTTCGCGATCAGCCTCGTTAATCTTGGCGAATATTGCCTTCATACTATTTTTCCCACATCGCCTATGGAAATTTGGACTTTTATCAGTTACGATGTAGCGTAGTTCGTGTTCTCGAACGAATCCGACAATCACGCAGCAAATTTTCACGGTCAGGTGACCCGTATTTGTGAATGTTAATCGCGAATTCAGATCGCGTTCGAGCGATCCAAAATCCAGAAGCTCTAGTCGGAAAATGAAAACAAGGTTCATAGAGAGTATGAAATGGTTGTCGCAAAGATCTTCACATCCGTGATAAAAACCAGCGTTCCTGGTTAGTGACTGGGGCCGCCTGCAAATTCACCAGATCTTGCCGTTCGGTCTG
Organism: Collybiopsis confluens; assembly: GCA_013368555.1. Taxonomy (NCBI): domain Eukaryota; kingdom Fungi; phylum Basidiomycota; class Agaricomycetes; order Agaricales; family Omphalotaceae; genus Collybiopsis; species Collybiopsis confluens. The sequence continues at coordinate 6,279 of JAACJN010000112.1, read as the reverse complement.
CTGCTCTCTCAGCTGAGACCCCCATACTTCAGTGAACATTTCTAGTGGCTGTATATAATGTCTACTGATCTGGAGAAAGGTTTATTGACTGACGAAAGGTAGTATGAAATTGGTCCGTATACTACTCCAGCCAGGACCAGCGCATAACAATTAAGTAGCAAGGAGTTTTGTTGGGCCAAAAAAGCAAGTAGTAATGAATAGGTCAAGGATCTACCGCATATGTACACTTCTCCCTCTCTACATCTCGGGGTTGTCCTCGTCGAGTCCCTCCCCAATAGGACCTGCACAAGCCACAACTGGTTTCATCAAATGGTCTTTCAACCTAGACTTTCCACTGAAACGATTACCGCAACCGCCAATCCTCTGATGGTCATGGAATACATACGGCTCCGCATCCGCTGGAATTGTCCTTTTCCTCACCCACCCCTCTCTGTATCGAGTTGAAGTTTTGCAAATCTTCTACCTTCACACCTTTGCACCAATACCCCTACGCCCTGTCGTTTGGATCCATATGACATTTAAGATGTTTCATAAGATTTCCGTAGTCTTTCGTTCGCGGCTGTTTGCTACAGAGAGGACATGTCCAAACACGTTTGGCATGTGAAGTACTCTTGAATTTTTTCATCGCTTCGAGGACATCCTGGGATGTGAATTTGGCTATTACTAGACGGAAATCGTATCTGACGAAAGGTTGGTCGGACATAGGCAAGAGTTCCCGGCCCCGTTTCCTGCTCTTTTCAGCGAGACTAGGAGAGAACGCACATTCGTCGTCGCCGTGTGTGCTGCAATTTTCGTTTTTGTCTGGGGAGTTTTTTGCATTACCATCCTCCGCTTGCTTGATTATAGATTGATTATCACAATGGCAAGGATCTAGGACTGGATTTAGTGTAGTCGAAGGAAGAGCCAGCATCTCGAATGCGTTGTAATTTTGTTTCTGCTTCCATCTTCCTTTGTTCGGCTGACTCGTGCAATCTTATCCAATTGTTGCGTTAGCTTGCTTGAAATTGAAACTTCATACGGTTACTAGGACAGCAGCATACCATAGCAGGCTCCGAATTCTTTACAATAGTTGGCAGGGGCGCAGCGAGATTATCAGGAATCATACTTTGACGCCCTGGTAGAAACTGGGTGGGTGGATTAGGCAAGTCGACAATATCTGCGCGGTTATGACCCTGATTTGGATCTCCAATGACACTTGACGGAGCGGACGACGTAGCCTGAGAGACCACTTCTTGTGCATCAGTGAAATTGGCGATGGAGTGATCTAAGATTCGAATCATTTGAAGTTCGCGCTCTCGCAGCTCCTCGATCTTCGTGACCAGCATCCGCCGTTCTTCTTCTGCCTTTATGAAAAGTTCTTGCCAGTGTCGAATTTGATCCTTCGATCGGGATTCTATTTCTTCATGAAGACAATCTTTCTGAATGCAAGGGGTTGTAGATTTTGAGCAAATCAGACACCGAATCCTTGAGACCATCGAATTCTGAGAGAGGATAGAACTCACGTTACTCTTGAGCATTTGTAGCTCTTGTCTCGCAACATTCAGATCGGAGCGTGTTCGTTGAACTTCACCCTTCAATGCATTATGCTTCTCTGTGAGACCTTCATTTTCTTGAACGAGCTCCAGCTTAGATTTGAACCGGTCGCATTGAAAATCAGCGTTTTTTCTTGCTTGATCTACTTCTCGAAGAGAGGCCTTGGTTTTCACAAGAGAGTGCGTGAGATCGGAGACGTTAGCTTCGAGTTTAGCTTTTTCAACAGTCCTAAACTGCCATCGTGACATTCAGTAAAAAATTAAAATGAAAAAAAAAAGACCTTCAACTCTCAAATTTTGTGTAGAGACCAACGCAGCTCAGGAATTACTTTTCTCTGTAATTCTTCTACTTTGTTCAAGAGAGAGGTCAGAGACGAAATCTTGATTTGTTGGCTCTCAAACTAAGACATGAAAAGAAAGAAATCCTTCAGGTAAGTGGCAAACTAGGCATTCAAAACTATACTCACGCTACGAAAACCATCTGCCGACATCGAGCTAATCTCATAGTGATCCTTGCGTGCAGAGCTTCGAACTCTGCGGTTGATTTAGCACTAGCCATCGGTGCTGGGTGTGTCTGGTGTGTCTGTCATTTTGGTCGAATCCATGTGCGTCAACGCCGCTGTCGAATACGTACGTAGTTTTAGAGAAATGCAATTATAAAAAACTACCAAAGATCAGAGAGTTGGAGCGCGCACTGCTCTAAGAGCAAATGCACACAAAAATAGAGAAATAAATCAAGATTTGACCAAAAAAGACCTACATAAACTACACAGTAGATGAGAATCAGTCAGCCACACAGATATCGGTTCGACGTCACAGTTGAAGGGTATGATAAAGTAATGAAAAATAAAAATTCCGGAGACTCGGAATCGTATACACCCGAGTTTCTTTGTTTGAACGACCAGGCTCAAAAAAAAAGGTGAGATGGTGTACGTGCGTATAGCAGTGCGTGTGTAATGTGTGTATGATGGATCTGCCCGGGTAAGGTAAGTGTGAAGACCAAGACAAGTGTCAAGACAAGACAGATGCTCGATGAAGCGATGGCAAAAAGACGCCGGGACAGAGACAAAAAGTTGGCGAGGCCAGGCCAAGTAACGTACTGGGGTAAGATAAAACGTGAGGAGCGTAGAATTGCAAGCTGGTCAAGGTCAAAGATAAGCAAGAAACCGACGAGCGAAAGGAGATAATCCATACCAAAACTACCGGAACACACACATAGAAACACACACCAACAGGTTTAGATGTTACAAAAACACATCCGAGAGGACAAAGCAGAATAATGAAGGGGATAGATGGATGAAACGTATAAACTTAGATGGTTGGGAAGGGGAAGAAGATTACGTAACAAGAAGCGTGAACGGACCCTGTAAAGACAGGACACAGTGCTCAATTAATGGATATTTGAGCACCGCAAAGAAAGAAGGGAGGTGAGGGAAGTGAGAGCGGAAGGGGAGTCTTGTACAAGAACAGCCAGATAGGGGGATGAATATAACAGGGATTGGACAGGGATGATGGAACGTGACATAGTTCGGGATTCGCGGAGCGGGCTTGGGCGAGGTATCTCGGCACTGTGTAGTAGAGGCTAAAGTGTGGGTCCGTCGCCGTCGCCGTCATCCAAATCAACCGATTTCATGTTTAAAAAGCTTGTCCATGTCCATCGTCACTCTGTTCATACAAGAGGCTACTCTTTCCCAGCGGAGAAGGGTTCGGTAGCATGATCTTGGGTGTACCCGCCCTCTTGGGAGCGCCAGAAGCAGCAGCAGCAGCAGCAGCCTTGCGTTCGGCATAAGCCTTCAACATATCGTCCGGGCTCATCCCATTTTTGGGTGGTGCCATGCCGGTGTAGAATGACGTGGGGGACGCAGGAAGATCAACTGGAGACATTGTAGGAGATCCAGGTAATGTAGCTCCGTCGAGCGAAGGCATGGGCATAGCGGGGGATGGGAACGAACTTTGTTGTGGGGATGGGGAAGCCGCGAAGAGTGTTTCGGATGGGCCGGCTTGAGGATATTGAGAAAAGTAGTCTTCTTCTTCGTCTTGAGCACGCATCACTGAGTGGAGAAAAATTCGGTCAGAAGTTCAGAGGAAGGATGACCATACACGCACTGCTCAATGCAGGACCAACATCTGCATCAAAAGACATCTTGCCCGCATATCCGTTGTCGAAGCTAGCCTTGTGCTCAGTATCGAAACTCTTCTTGCGCATACTAATTCTCCTCTTGATATCCTCTGTTGTGAGCGCAAGAGGACCCTGCGTCTGAGTAGGCGACATGACACCATCATCGGAAGAAGTGCGAGGCATTTCAGCAGCGTAATTTGAATACGCCTCGCCATAAACCTCATCAAATCTAGACATCCGACTGACATCCTGTGAGCCAGAACCAAGTGAAGAAGCCGACATATTCGCAGGTGAATGGCGCAAATGTCCGACACCGACACCACTCCCAATCGTACCACCGATATTCGCATTACCCGATGTACCAAGCATGTAAAACTGTGAAGCGCGCTCGACGGCCCCTTCTGGCATGGGAGGCATCTCTCCGTCGCCGTAATGGAATGTACGACTGCCACGAGAGCCTTGAGAATACTGAGAGTAAACTGAACGACGGGTGTCAAGTGAGGGGCGCTCGCGTTCGTAAATTGAGCGACGGGACTCAGCAGAGGGACGCCCGGGGATAGCAGGATCAGCAGCAAACGATACGCGGGAGACCCGGGCAGCGGCGGCGGCGTTACTGTAGGTGGACGAACGGAGACCTGGGCGTAAGTGCGAGATTGGAGCGGCACCTGTTTCAGGCAAAACAGCGGGAACAGGCATGGAGACGATAGGGTTGAGATTAGGATCACCTTGGCCAGGGATGAAGAAGCCGCCAACACCACCTCCGGGAGCTTGTACGCCCATACCAGCCAGGTTGACGCCCATGGATGCTTGTGACATGGACAGGCGTGCGTCGTTCTCCATTGCCATTGAGGTTCGAATAGCTATAGAAGTGCGGATGGCGTGCTGGGCTCCGGCGAGGGTAGTCGATTGCCAGTCGGCAGATACGACGGACATGCGCTTGTCGACTTTTTCGGACCATCTCTGGCGGTCTGCTTTACCCTTAGATCTAGAGCGTTTGATCCAGAGGAAGGCGCAGATAGCGCCTACGACAAGAAGAGGCATGATAACAGCGGCGGCGATTTTACCGCCGGACAAGTGAGAAGAGGAGCTGGATGTGGAGGCGGCCTTGGCATCGGTGATCTGATCTGCAGAAGAGACGATACCAGTCTGAGCAGAGGCGGGAGTGCCGCTGCTTGGGGTAGAGTATGTAGCAGTGAAAATTGGACCAGGAGGAAGAGTAGCCAAGAAGGGGGCATCGCCGCTTTGGATGATAAGCAGCTGGAGCTGCTCTGATGAAGTGGAATTCCACCATCGGGCATCAGCGTCGCCTCGTAAGCACCTTTTGTGAAATCGATATTCTCCCACAGATGAAGACGGGGAGGGGAAGCTGAGGGAGCGTACAGGTAGACATCAACAAGATTGTTTGTTGGCGTCAAGCAGGTCGAGTCCCAGGTGATGTTGAGCGGCTGAAGCGAGTCGATGCTTGAGCCAGAGGTGGGATGAGTATAGAAACCACCGCTTAAGCAGGCTGCGGTCGGAGTCAGTAAGAAAACAGCCAATTCGGTCAACACATACTACTGGAGGCCCGTTTCTTCTGTGCAGCATGGGCGGCGCCAGTATGGCCCAGTCTGAACTTTTGAAAGCCCATTATTTGAGAGTCAAAGGAATGTAAGTGGGTGGGGGTAGAGATTGGCAGATTAAACGACCGTCGGAGGTCCACCTGAGGAGGAGGAGGAGGGGAGGGAACGAAAAGCCGGGCGTGGGAATTTGAAGTCAACGGCAACTGTTTCACCCCGCGCCAAGCCAAAAACTGACATGTCCCTTTTTGGATTCCAAAACAAGGTACTACTGGAGCGATAAAATCGAAAACATGTTTAACCCTGAAGCTTGAAGGCCTGAAGTCTTAATGATGGCGGTCAGGTTACAGAAACCGAACCTAAGGTTTATTCGGAAAGGTATTTTCAACTCGATCATATAATCCCTATAACTCACCAGCTTTGTAGAGATGAGTCCTGAAAACCACCGGTCCTAAGCTGGAGCACGTACAGGAGATGTTTCAAAACTCAAACTTGTACCTTTGGGAATTAACCAGCCTCTTTAGTCCCTTTTTACACTTTTTTAAAGGTCCAAAGCAAATGCACGAGAAAAGCCTCAGGCTATGGGACGTCCTCGCAGAATATGCCAACAAGATCTAACCCTACAGTCCAAAACCTCGTCCAGAGATCGAACGTCTTCCTGCAAAAGTTGCACTGTGACACTGACAGCGAGGAGGTACTGGCATTAGAAAGTCCATATGTACCTTGTTGTTTTCTGCACTTGCTCTAATGGCTTGATTTTCTCTTCACACAGCATCTGGAAAAGGGACCTAATGCCAGTGATGTTTCTAACTTACCCTAAATCATCTCAGTGTACCCAGTGGGTAGCGGACATCCAGGTGCCACATGGGCCCTGGGTTTCATGGGGACGTGTCCCAAATCCTAGGTTTTCTAGGTTTCAGGAAAGGTATGAGCTTTGACTTGATGACATTTTGAGGCTGTGGGGTGTTTTCCCTTGAATAATAACCTGTTAGTTTGCATCATTCCCAAGCAAAAATAAAAGGAATTAATGCTTCATTGATATGACTTAGAAATAGCCTAAGAGCCATCGGTG